>JAECUM010026565.1:0-37699 GCA_016617855.1 Megalonaias nervosa
GTTACTTGTACTTGAAAGTCAAAGTGATCATAACGGACGACACCGCTCCGTCAACAATTTCATGCATTCCTTATTCAACGAAGTGGATTTGTACTTGAATAACAAACTAGTCATCAACAGCACGGATACTGACCCTTACCGAGCGTAACTGGATAATCTCTTGACGTACGGAAAAGAGGCCAAGAACACTCATCTGGATGCTTGCGTGGTATGGAAACCTGGCACAGCAGGCGAGGACAAGTTTAACGACACAGTCCTAACAGCAGATGACGATCCTCACAATGTGGTCTTTAACGACCGTCGAAAGAAGATCCTGCAAGGACGTAGTTTATAACTGTTGGATCGTTTGCATTTGGACATGTGGTTGCAAGAAAAGTATTTGCTGAAGGGGGTGGATATCCGCCTGAGACTGAATCGTAACAGTATCGTTTTCCATTTGATGGCGCATGCCAACGAGTACAAAATCATCATCCAAGAAGCCAGACTCTAAGTGCGTCGTGTAGAAGTGTTACCTAAAGTGGGAAATGACATCAGTCACACTTTGAGCAGAACGACCGCCGAGTATCCGATACGACGTGTGGAAGTGAAAACCTTCACCAATGCTGCTGGACTCCAATCCAAGATCGAAGATTATCTGTTCCAAGGACAGTTGCCCAAACGTTTAATCATTGGCATCGTTAGCAATGCAGCCCTCAACGGAACTCACGATCAAAATCCTTTCCAGTTTAAGCACTACAGAGTGTCCAAGATCGAAGTCAGTCGAGATGGAAAGACCTTGTGTACCAGACCCTTGAAACCTAACTTTACCCAGTATTACTTGAGATCGTACTTGTCCCTGCACGAAGCTACCGGACAGCTAGGGACCAACAGCAGCCATGGCATTTCGTACGACGATTATGCAGGAGGCTACGCTTTGTGGGCCTGTAATTTCACTCCAGACCAAGGCAGCGACGAGGTACATTTCCACCCTATAAAATCTGGTCAGCTTCGTGTAGAACTTAAGTTTGCTACAGCTCTACCCGACACGTTGAACATCATCCGGTATGCCGAATTTGATAATACGATAGAAATAAACAGTTTGAGAGAAGTCATTCTAGATTATTAGAAGCTATGGAAGACTGTAATCCGTCTTTGAATGGCGGAGAATCTTTGGAAATGGAATGGGAGGATATCGTGGAAGGACAACCTTCCACCAAAACAGACAAAGACGAAGAGGACATGGTAATGTCCAGATGGCCAGAACAAGAAGAACATTTAGTCTCTTGTTTTGCTAAACATCTGGCAGAAACCATTACAGGGTTGACCAAGAAAGATTGTTATGGATGTCAAAACGATCATCTCAGTCAAATTCAGCACGATAAATGTCTGATGATGAGTCAAGAAGAAACATTGGACGAGTATTTGAAGGAAGCTTGGCGTCTCATCTCGGAAGAAGCAGTGTTGCATCAGTGGTATAAAGACTTGCGTGACCATTCCTCCCCTCCATCGACTGCTCTGGAGATCCATCGCATCGAATCTCTCTTCGCCCAGAGTACGGAGACGAAGTGTAAAGACGATTACTTGACAGAGATTGTCAAGCAAGAAAGTCAGAATTGAATTGATGACTTATCATTACATGTGAAACAAGGAAAAAACCAAAACAAAAAATGGATACCTGGCAACTTTATTACATTTTGAAAAACAGTTCGTACACCGCTTCTTGGAATCCTGTCGTGTGTGCTAAAGATGAACTTCCTCATCGCAACCCTAAAGACCATCAAGCTTATGTCATCAACACGGACGACAGTCATCTCCTAGGAACCTACTGAGTAGCCGTCTACTTTCCCAACGATTCCTGTGTGGAGTATTTTGATTCGTACGGATTACATTCTTTGTAAGACGACATCATCGACTTTTATGAGCGAAAATGCCCAGACGACACGATTCAATAATGTGAAATTACAAGGCACAGATTCCATGGTGTGTGGACAATATTGTGCGTATTTTCTTCATCAACGCAGTCTTGGATATCCTTTAGAACATTTAGTGACTTATTTTGATCGCGAATCTTCTAGAAACGATGAAAAACTAGATCGATGGTTTTGTGACTATTATGAATATCTCTTGTCTTTAGCTAGGAAACGTAGTATACATCAATGGTCCAATGACCTCCATCCGTGGAAGTCTAACTTGACTTCACAACGTTGCCAACCTTGTAGAAAATGTGTTCTTTGACAAAATGTATGAATTGTTATATAATGTGTTGGTTGTTTGTGAGTTAAATAAAAAGTGTTCTGAAAAAAAGTGTTGGTGGTTTGTTTTTTAAAAAAAAACACTATGAATATAAGCTCTTTGACTTCTCTCTATCCCTCACCATGAGATAAGCAATAGCGTTCCTACCTAACATAATCGTATGGATGTTTTCTGTCGCGTCCGCACTTGAGCCATGTAAAGTGAGGCGGCCTCCAGTCTGACCATCCATTGTTGATTCATCCACCTACGAAGATGTGTTCAAGGCTAGCCAAGCTGAACGAAGCCTACGTGAATTTACATCGTGTCAGGAAAAACCTGATACCTAAGCCTGATGAGATAGAGAATGTCAGGATGTTAAAAATGGTTCCAGACCTGGGAGAAGAGGTGTTTAAAGATGTAGTCAAGAAGGAGCAAGAAGAATGGACCGAGAAGTAAAGAGTTCAGAAGCAGAGGGAACAGCAGCAGCAACAACAGCAGGAGCCAGACGGAGTTCTGTCGAGTGGACCCGAAAGAGTTCTCCTTCTCCTTCCGAAGAAGCACACCCTATCCTGTGGGAAAGCCTGCAGCCAGACGGGGACGCAATCTTAGACGACAAGAGATTGCCATAACCCCCAACAAAACAACTCTTTTCAGGGCTACCCTAAACAATCTAGAAAAGAGATAGTAGTCAAATTTCCAAAATGTTTGTCTGTCTTTGTGTTTGTCTGTAAGTTAAAAAATAGAAGTGGGTTAATAAGCTCTTCGTTTTTCTGCCGTGTAAGAGAGTGTGTATTTTTGTTTGTGTTTATGTGCGTGCGCTTACGTTTGTTTGTTTGTGTGTGTATTTGTGTTTGTATGAGTGCGGATACGTTTGTGTGTGTGTTAGTGTATGCTTGTTTGTATGCGTGCGCGTACGTTTGTCTGTGTTTGTGTTTGTATGCGTACGCGTACGTTTGTTTGTGTTTGTATGAGTGCGCGTACGTTTGTTTGTTTGTATATATTTGTTTGTGTGCGTGCGCGTACGTTTGTGTGCATGTGTATTTGTGTTTATATGGGTGCGCATACGTTTGATTGTGTGTGTTTTATAGTGTCCGTACGTTTGATTGTGTGTGTGTTTGTATGCGTGCGCGTACGTTTGTTTGTGTGTGTGTGCTTGTGAGTATATGTTTGTGTGTATGTGTGCGTACGTGAGTTTGTGTGTATATGTGTTTGTTTTTCCCTTAACAAAAAACCCTTGTCCCTGCACAATTTTCCTTCCCACTACGAGATCTCATGCCCGGTTCAGCTAAATCTCGGAGTCTCTCGAACAGATCTCTTCATCTTACTTACCGACACTATACAAACAAAAAATAGGGACACAGAAAAGGAACATTAGAGAGACACATTTAGGGACATTGTTGGGACATTAAAGCTACGCAGAAATTTTAATCCACATGGATATAGTGCACCCAATCATATGTCCCTAAATACACAAATATTCTAAAGCATAACGGATCTCAACTGACTACTCAGATCTATAAATAGCTTATGTATAATTAACTACGAGATCTCCTGCTCGGTTCAGCTGAAGCTCCGACTGTTTGTGAGTTTGTGTTTGTGTTTGCTTTTGTGTGTGTATGTGTGCGCGCGTATGTTTGTGTGTATGTGTATGTGTTTGCTTTATATGTCTATATCTCTGTCTGTGACTCTAATCATGTCTCTAACCACTTCTCTATGTCTATGTCTCTATTTATCCTAGAGTAGTGCGTATTCAGGACAACCCCTAGCCACACTGTTCCACCCGATTGAGGTCAGCCACTTGCAACATTGTTGCCAATGTCCAGTACCGTGATGTCATTGAAACTAGAAATTTTGAGGCTATAAATATAGACTTGGGTTTTCCATAGAAATTTCCACAGGCCGTAGCTATAAATAGATACTAGCATTTTACAGAAGGAATTTCCACAAGTTCTGACTATAACTAGATAGTGGGTTTTTCATATGAATTTCCACAGGTTGTAGCTGTAAATAGATACTAGGGTTTTCAAACAGGATCGTCACACAAGTTGAGACTATAAATATATACTAGGTTTATCCATTTTAGTCTAAACCAATGTAACCTAATGTTCAGGGATATATTTAGTCTCCGTTAAATGCTGGGAAAATTTCGTAATTTTAGCGTTACTTTTAGTCACATACATTTTGGCGTTGGTCTTTTCCTTGATTATAGCTATTTATAGCATCATTACATATATGCAAATTTATGAACACCGCCAACATAATTTCAGGTCTAGGTAATGTTTTATATACAAATCTCGGGTTTGTATTTGTATATGTCTGTGTCTGTCTTTATTGTATTTGGCCTTCTACCACCCGCTCAGCCACTTGCAACACTGTTCCTAACTGCTCAGCCCAACTGAGGTCAGCCCCTTGCAACATTGATGCCATTGTTTCCCCAGTGTCCAGTACCGTGACATTCACCCCTGTTCAATTTCCTTGTCCCTAGACAGTCGCAACCCATTGTCCCTATACATTCCCTATGTAATTTCCCAATGTTCAATTCCCATTGTCCCTAGACAGTCCCAACCTATGTTCAACTTTCCTTTGTCCCGCTATAGCCCCACCCATGTTAAATTTCCCCATGTTAAATTTCCATTGTCCCAAGGGTACAGCCCCCCTCCCACTTTAACAAAAAAAAGTTTCATTGTTCCTAGGGTATCCCTCTATACTACTAGTTAGCAGACTAATTTGTAAGTGTTACACGTGCATATATTTGACGACAATATATATAATGATGGGAATGAAGCTCAGTATACAGACTTAGGCAGATAATTACCTCGCACGGTCAATGTGTGTGTGTGTGTGTGTGTGTGTGTGATTTGGATTTTTAATGTGGCAGTTTATAGTGATGTCTAGCAATGGGACATAATGCCGCAGACATGTAGCATGATGTCCCATCCAGTCCCATTATTCTGACAAAAGGCCGACCAGTCCTATTACTAACCTCTTAATGCTGAGCGCCAAGCGAGGCAACTGTAAGTACCATTTTCATCTTTCTTTGGTATGACACGGCCCGGGTTCGAACCCGGAACCTCCAGCATCCGAGGCGGACGCTGTAACCACTTAGACCACCGAAGCGGTCTTCGCACAGACAAAAATAAATATCAGGAAAATTTATAAGAGATACACGTGTTCAGAAATCCAATATAAGTTTATTCTAAAATCTGATACAACACGGCTGATGAGTCTATTAACCATTCTTTGCACATTCTATAAATGCATCAAATATGGGGTCGAATAGCTTAAATATAAATATTTGTCATTTGCTTTTGTCAACAAAGTATTTACAAAATGCATCTTTTTGCGAGGTTAACATGTCTCAATTGATTTTTAACGATAACTGATAGCACTGTGCGCGTACAAGTAATATTTGTATCTAAGGAAGAGAAATATATTGAGACACAATATTTATGTAAATGTATTTTTAACTTACGTTAGTCAAATTCAAGAATAAGTTGAATATTGAATAACAACTTAGAAATTACAAAGAAAAAAAAACAGATGGTGTGGATGTAATTTGAAATTGAACAGAGGAAAAAAGATGTGAGGGGCGTATTACTTGGAATAGACTTGAATACTGAAAACAACAGATTAACACTTATTAAATTGTATGGTTTTAATTCAGGTGATCTTAATATTGTTTTTGACAGAGTGGAAGAAATAATTGAAGAGTTTTATAATCCGGTCAATATTGTATGTGGTGACTTCAGTTTAGTACTTTGGGCTTGGAAGGGTATGTGTATGCAAATAACCCAAAAATCAGAGTAAGATTAAAAATGGATCATAATATGGTTGACTATTATGGAGTACTTAATCCACATTTATCAAGATACAGCTGGCGCAGGTTTAAAAAAAAACCCAATAAAACAAGCTAGAATAGATTTTTTCTTATTTCTGAAATTCTGTATTCAATTCATCGTATCTTATCTAACAATATACTATATCGTTTTTTTTTCCTTGTCATAAAATTCCTTTGGCCATAGCAAAATAATAAATTTATAAAAGCCAGTGAATATTTTTTTTTTAAATCTGCGTTTTTAAAATCTGATTCGGTAGTTATTCTCCCTCTCCTACATGTTGTAAAGTGATGACTGATTGAGGCAGGAGCCGCGTTCGATCAATGTATAGAGCACTTGACTCAGGACCGAAAGGGTGCAAGTTCGAATCCTGAACAGAAACACTGAATAAAAAATTAGGAAAACATAAACAGTGATCTTTTTAGCTGTAAGAGTGCAGAACTAACAGATTTCCATTCATTTATCGCGTTTATTATTAGTATGTAAACACCATCCAGTAAATCAACATAAACACAAAATTTCAACAGTCATAGAAGCATTAAATATAGATCACAGAGACCTCATTTTGCAGTACCTATCAAGGAGCATCACCTCACCAAGTTTGGCGATTCTAGGTATGATAGTATACACATAGCGTGTCAAACATTCATGCAATCATGAGGTCAACGCAAAAAAATAACCAAAGCCTTTAAAGGCTGAAATATAGGTCACAACGACCCTCTTTTATTGTAAGGGTGTGGGACAAATCATCACCAATTTCATGATTCTAGTATGAATATTACCAGAAAAATGAACATCAAATGCTAAATTTAAGTCAGCGAAGCATAAAATATTGGCCATAATAAACGTACTTCTGCAATGAGGATGTTGTACTCACCACGATACGTGCCCTCGCCAAGTTAATTAATCCATATAGGACAGTATGCACATCACATTCAAAAACTCAACTTCAAACCCCGCAAAATGTAAAATATAGGTCACATGATCTTTGTTTGTATGAGTGAGGTGTGGTATATATACAAAATATTACCCAGGTCAGTGAAGGATGAAATATAGATTACAAGACCTACTTTTGTGATGAGAGTGTAGTTCTCATCAAAATGTATCCCCTCACGAAGTTTCACGATTCCAGATTTAATACAGTCTGATTACAATCAGATCTATTTATAATTAGTAACTCTGACATAATTTATGATAAGCGTTCCTGCTAGCTGACCTTTTGAATTTCCGATCCACTCATTTTTCGTAACCAGTTCGATCAAGTTCTGCATTTCGTCTTGGGGAGGGTTATCGTTAGAAACGTTATGTTCCGAATGATCCTTTAACATAGGATAGCCTTCTACTGTTGTCTGTAAGATTCAAGTCATCTCGGAGAACTCTATTTTAATCAGACTGAGTATAATAACATACGCACATGCGCTCTGAAATGATTTAATTTGATGATTCTAGCGAGAACACAAGTTTTGAATATGCCTGTGACTCAGGATGGCAAGACTGAAACAGAGGAAGGTCCTATGTAATTACTCTTCCTGGACTAGAACGCTTAAATACGAAACAAAACTGTTCATAACTATTGCAAATATTATGGAGTAGGTGTCTGATGATATCTAAAATTTGTTTCATCTAGACAAAGTGTTTCTCACAAAAATCAGTTAACCAAGGTTTATTTGTCTGAATATAAAACTGACCTTGCTGTTGATGGCAACCATATTGGCCGTATTGGACTTCAAATCGGTATACCATTTTCATTCAGGATCGACTAGACATCACAAGAAATATTTCTGGCGAAATTCAATGTGGATATGACCATCCATCCGGGACAAAAGTCAACTGCAAGATGGCTGCCGTGGTGGCCATATTGGCTGTAAGATCGTCACGTTTTCATTGGGGCCAAGCAGAAGTCATAAATGTTTTAGTGAAAATATCCTGACGATAATGCTTACCATTCAGAAGGTGTAGCCATAAAACTATTTCAATGATAGCCGCATGTCGATAGGAGGGGTAGAAATACAACGATTTTTAAGATGACCGCTGTGATGCCATGTATATGCAGTATGCACCATTTTTCACTTAGGACTAACCAGTCATCGTACAAAGTCTTTTGGCAAAACCACCATGCCAACAAGATTTTAAAACTGGCTCTCATGGCGGCCATTTTGGCCTGAATTACATCAGCCACTGTCGCCAAACTACAGGCAATATCATTCTTCACCAGCATGAGTGTAACATGGTGAATCTATTTTATGTGTACTGTAATTCATGATAGAAATAAAAACCTTGTTAAAATTAATAAACAAAAAAATACGCCCCCAGACAAGCTGTCAATATATGAATACTCCTTTTAAGCTGTACACAAAGCTGTTTAATATTCAAAAGAGACTCTAACGCTGAAACGCATTGACATACGCTGAAACGAATTGACATACGCTGAAACAGATTGACATACGTGTATTTCATGACACGTGAGACAATGTCCGTGCAAAGAATCGCACGAGAACATTTAAGTGGTTCATAAAATATAACAACCTAAATAATTCGGTCATTCTAGTTATACGTAACTGAAAGGAGGGGGGGGGGAGAGAATCCGCTTTAAAACAAACAAAAGAAAAAGATATAACAGACATTATTAATGGGTTCGTATGATATGAAAGAAGCCTTTCAATCAATATGTAAAATGATTGCATGAGTATTTATTCAGTTATTAAAATAAAGAGAAATAATCATAATTTTTTTGGTGGGTTATTCCTTCAGTCACTTTTAAATTGTCTTCTCAACATGTTCCCACAAAATAAAATACCCATAGTTCTATCTAAAATAACATCTAGTCTAGCTTTTATGGTACTTCCCCACAATATGTCCGACACATTTTCTCAAGAACTAGAAACGTGTTAACCTTTACCGTAAACCTACTGTTTGTTCGCAGATTCTGCTAAGCACTTGCTGCTGTATTTTTTGCCAAGCTGACCCGGAAGTGTGTGTGTGTATGTGTGTGTGTGTGTGTGTGTGTGTTGGGGGGATAGAGTTCTCCATGACTTCTAGCAGCCTCGCTGGGGGGTTATCCCATACCTCCCCCCCCCCTCCGCCACCCAATCCGCTGGCAAGCCGCTGGGAGCTCAGGAGTACGGGTGTCGTTGATGCAGGTGACCAAACTAATCCACGGAAACGAGTGTCGCTGACACAGGTGACCTGGGTAGTCCGAAAGTATTTTTTTTTTATTGTTTCTAAAAGAAAAGTGGACAATTTTTCACCAGGCATGGTGTTTCAAGATAAAAAACAACAAAACAAAAACAAGAAAAACCCACACAAAAAACACGTGCGCTTGGCTTAAAGGTCACCGGTCATACTCCAAAATTTTTCTTTTTACATCAGATTTGCATTACATGATTAAAAGTAGTTATACTCGCACAAAAAGAACAAAAAAAGTATCAAGTGTAAAGAAGAAATAATAATTTAATTACTCGAAATAGAAGTATACCACGCTTTTACTTCCCCTTAGCTACGATTTCCCACCTATAGAGGACGCCAACCGGAAATGACACATTTATCATGACAAGACGGAGTACATGCTTGTTGTTGTTGTCAAAAAATAAAACACTATAAACTATGGATAGGGAACATTTAGATGAAATTACTGAAAACTAATTTACTGTTCAGCCTTATATCGATATGCGTGCACGACGCACTAGATTGTGTCGCTTTCAAAACTGTTCCATTGTTTCAATTTATTTTGAAAATTTCCCTTAATACACGTAAAAAAGGAATCAATGTTGGCTTCCCTATGTCTGCCGACTTTATAAAAAAAAAAAAAAAGAAATCGGCACACTTAAAAGAATTCAAAAGGAACCACACCTGGCTTCCTTAAGTCGGCCGACTTCATAAGAAAAAATCGGCACACTTAAGAGATACCAATGTCAGTTTCCGGGGTTGGTTTGCTTTGTAATAAAATAACCTTTGTATTTGATATCCTGTCGGTTAAGTTTAAGCAAGGAGTTTATTGCTCGTTGCCGGTTGTGTTTATTCATAACCCGGGCTTCTATTTCTTTGCCATATGTAATCATAATTGATGTTTGCAGGACAAATAGTATACACAACAATAACTTGCTTTAATAATAATTTTGTAACCCAGGCTAGCGAAAAGATTATCATTTGCACTCACAGTGAATGTATTTTAAAATAATGATTTCATTAGCGAGATACCGTCGTATAGTTAACCTGGACACAATATAATCTTGGTCAGTTTTTGCACCTTGTAACTTATCAAGTGTGAATGGCAGGTGCCTTCAAGCAATCGGGTGGTATTTTCGTCTCTTTTGCGATTTTGTTATTTGATATAAGCGATACACAATACAGTAAGGATGCATACGCAAGCCGGCATCCGCTACATATACGGAATTCGTGGATATATTTGTTTCTTTAATAAATTTCGCATGATGAAAAAGGAAGGAATAAATGATAACAATGCAAGGTTAGTATCTTTCATTTTATTTTCAAAAAAAGTGTATGTTTATCAAATTTTTTGTACCTTGCGGGGGAGGGGGGCACAAATTCAACACAAAATTATTTCCTTTCTTATTTGTATGGAATAATGGAGCAAATATTATTGACGATATTGACTAGTAATGACAAGCTTTTAATTTACGCGCGCACACACTAAGACAACTTGAAAAATAAAAACAAACAATAAGATTAACTGGTAAGAGCTTCATATTGCAGCAACTAAATACTGACAAAATACTCAATATTATTCTCTCTCTCTCTCTCTCTCTCTCTCTCTCTCTCTCTCTCTCTCTCTCTCTCATGTGTAATCGAATGTGTATTATATGCAGCAGTGTTACAACCTGAAGCATAAAATTAAATATATTTGTTATAATATCTCATGTACACTACCCTTAGAAAAATGTATACGTATTCTGTTGAATATTATCTGTTATTATTGTTTCATAAAGCAATATTGATAATTTGACCGGAAAACTTAAATTGAGAATGTGGTTGTGCAGATGCATATATTTTTTTAGCATAAAAAAATGTATGTAAATATTTTAATTAGAACAAGCAAGATATGTCAGTTTGTGTTTTCTCTCACATATATATGTACGTTACGAAGTATGATTACTTTATTTGAAAGAATATCAAGATAGTTTGTTCAAATTTAGTTTTTTTCCTAAAACCTATTCCTAAAACCTATCTTACATAGTATCTACTTGTTGTTTCAAGAAAAAGAACTTGTTCAAACTATTGTTAAGTTGGGCCGAATTGTCTTTCGAGTTGGGGCGAATTGTCTTTGGGCCAAATTGACTATAATCCGGCATAAATGATACAACTTTCCCATCCCTCACCCTATTCGATTCCACAGCTTGAATCCACTTTTCTTCTGGTAAACAGGGTCTTTCGGAAAAAGAAAGAACCCTATTTCCCATCATCACTCTTTTGGTTACATCCATATGCAATATAGTGCACCATATTTGCTGTACAAAAGCATGATCGTAAGATACATTACATAGACATTTACGTGGGGAAATTAAACACTTGAATGGCTAGGTTGAATAGAAGGGACAAATGTACATCATATCCGTTTTTGGCACGCGGAAACTATCGATTGTTTACGGAGATTGCCGAATAAGTTTTTCATTTATAAAAGCGGATTTTTAAGTCTAATTAAACATTTTTATGGTGTGCATACATAACAAATGCATTTTGTTTATGAATATAATAATATCACATCTGCAGGAGATGAAAAGAACTGGCTGACTTGGTTGAGCGCCTCGACACAACCTCCACAGCATACGGTATGGAGATTAGAGCCGAAAAAACCAAACTGATGACAAACAACACCAATGGCATCAGTGCAGAAATAAAGGTCAGTGGACAGAAGCTGGAAAGAGTCACAAGCTTCAAGTACTTGGGATCAATTATCACAGATGAGGGCTCCAAATCAGAACTACTTTGCAGGATTTACCAGACAACAGCAATAACAAGGTTGATACCAATGTGGAAAGATACCAACGTTGTTTTTGGTTCCAAAATAAGGCGAAACAATGTGTTTGGAAAAGAATGGATGATTGAAAATAAACTTTCACCAATGTATACTCTTTTGCTCTCAGTGTCCAGTTTTGGGTCCTAAGCACTGGGTTAAGCCTCCAGTTCAGGTTACTATACGCATGATACTATCAATCATATTTTAGGGACCAATGTCTTTCAATAATATCTAAGGGACAAATGCAATAAATTATAACTTTGTGCTTGTGATAAAATGAGATTTTTATTTTGTTTTTAAATCTGTATCATATTCTCGGTAATGTGTTTAAAAAGGCCGCATTGAAAATAGTTTGGAAATTAAAGGAATACCACGATAGTGTTTACGGTGTCGGGGTTTCTCTCATCTGTTTGATTTGCATGTCGTCTTGTGGGGCCAATGTAATAAAATCACCGAGAGGTAAAATGAAATCCGCAATGGCTGCAATAAAATTCGTGACGGAGTTCCACAAGAACTATTGAAATGTAATTTATATTTAACGATACAAAACAAACTAATATGTTGGGGGTTTTTTTTCACTGAGTGAAAAGGGACATATCCCATGAGAAGGAGTGATACAAGTGACAGGTGTAATTTAAAACGACATATAATAGGTAATGCTTTACTGAAATAACATAATGTGCTTAACAAGAAAATTAAATAAAAAGAGGCCTAGTTCTTGACTCCATGGACATATCAGGGACAGTATCTGTGCGTGTAAAGAGTATTATAGGCAGAGATGGAAACATGAAATGATAGAAAATTCCATCTTTAAAGGGAATTGAATGAGGTTTTGATTTAAATATTGGAGAAAACCTTTAGAAATGTGTCAGCTGGAAACGCTAATGCCCCCAGCCACATTCCCTTGCTTGAATGAGTGCAAGTAGAGAAGGGCAATTACTCTAGTAAAATGTATGCATGTGTGTATGAAAAGAGAAAATGATGTAGCTGGGGTTTGGGGTAAAACTCATTTCAATTCTGAAAACGCTTATTTGCTTATCGTTGGATTGCTACCTCTTTACCCAGTGCTTGTCACAATTTTAAGGTAAAAATCCCCTCCTCCAGTTACTAATAGGAGATAGTAATAATAATAAATTTATTTATGAATGATCAGCGGATGACAAGTTGTAATATAATAACACATATAACAATTCAATAGCATTGACAGAGTACATTATACAAGTATAAACAGTTGTCAGACATACATACATACATACATACATACATACATACATACATACATACATACAATCTCATCCAACAAGGATGACCCATAATATTTTACAAAACTTGTTTACAATAGGTTTCTGATGGATCAAAATGTTGGGGGAGGGTAAATTTAGAAAATTAAACATATATTTCAGTAACCTAGTAGACTACGATTAATATCGAATTTTATCATTTCAAACATAGATCATTTCAAATAGGATGTTAAGACACACCTTTTAAAACAAAGCAAATCAAAAGTACAGAGTTCAACGATATTTTACTAGAATGAACTGCTGTTAATGTCACTGTTTAATTCTGAAATCAAGTTGGGAATTTATAATACTTAATTGTAGTAATTAATACAGCAGCCGGTGCATACCACTGCACCTCTAAATAAGCTCCGGATGATAAAAAGTCAAAATTAAAATTGAATAACGGTCATCTGCTGGCCCTTATCTGCCAGTCTTAGGGCAGTCCTTCTCTGGTCAACGAACCGAAAATATCCAGGATAGAATTCATTCCTTATTCTTATTCAGTTGTATTGTCAATTGTGTGGATTGTTTCCTCCACTGACTACAATCACGAGTTTGAATTCAATCCCCGTGGTGTTAATAGGGCAACAAGTTCTGCTTGGAATTCGGCAGGTAATTCAAACTATACGTAACTCCTGCCTGCAGGGGACAAAGTGCACGGTGTCCCCAACCATCAAGTAGATCTGCGGGACCAAAAGGCAATATATTATATGTACTACTTACTATTTTCAGTTCATGCAGATACAATTTCTTTTGGTATAATACATTCTTTCGGTGAACATGACGAATACAGCAAATCTTCCAGAATGTCCCACGAATATTGTTTTATTATCACTTTAGTTACTTACTTGTTACAGTTTGACCCGATCCAGGGTTCAGCAATTTGAAGCCAACAATGTAAAATTGCTGAAATTAAGTCCATAATCGCCCAAACGGAGTGGAATCTTTCGGAACGAACAATTTGTTTAATGTCGTATGAACAAAATTTGGACTCCGAAATAGTAGAATTTACAGCAGTAATAAATCCAAGGTAAAATGACTTAAAATATGCATGTACACAACACAGAAAAAGAGTGGGGTCAGTAAGTGCTGATGGGGAAAAATAAGTTTGTTTTTCTTTTCATTATTTTGGTAGCAGTTAATTTCTCCTGGGCATCCATCAAATTAAGCAGCAGGGAGGTGAACAAACCATTTTTAGGAGGGTTTATTTTTAAACATAAAGCTTCCTACGGAGGGTAAACAGACCATTTTAAGGAGGGTTTTATTTTTAAAAATAAAGCTTCCTACGAAAATGAAAATACAAGCATCAATAACCCTAAACCGAGACCTCTACAGGGTTATTTACCGACCCGGTATATTCACTGTTGGTCGGCGACGCGGTTAGGTGGCAGGTCTCTCAACCAAAAATTTTATCGAGACCTACACGATACCTCGACCGAGGATCATGTAAATTTATCCTAATAAATCCACGAGGAATCGCTTGCGCTTTTGAGAAAAAGTTTTTAAACTTAATCATATCCATGTCCCCTGAACAACAGTCTGGTGGATGTTTCTTAGTGTGTGGATATCAACACCATTAAAAACGATCAGAAGATTGCAATTATCTCTTATCACTAAAGGTATTTGCGAATATCGCTGAGTAACATATAATATCAGTGTTTTTGTGTCTGCCTCGGGAAAATATCCGAGCGGGATTTGATTGTTTGTCTAGCATCACATCATTGTATACAACAAGATTGTTGATGCCCCCGTTGAGATCATCTACCAATGGCGCATCGTTGATGTCGGTGATAAAATCAATAATATCATTGTCGTTCTCGTCCAACAACTTTGCATTTTCATTAAAATCTTTAAGTACGTTGTAGCATCACTGATTATCTACAGATGGTGCCACTAAATACAACTTATCCCACTTGAGCCATCTCATTATCAGGTTAAGCAAAAATTGCGTCTTACCAGACCCAGATGGACCTATGATAATTGCTCTGATAGAATTTGATAGCGCTGGATGATGCTTGACTGGCTCTTGCTTTCGTGTCGCTGAGAAATCAATGACATTCATGTTGTAGGAATATATAATAATTATATGAATTTATATTGTGCTCGATGCAGAGCACCCCCCCCCCCACTAGTGGATTAAAAACAATAACGATGAGAAATAAAGCCCGTGCACTTACAAGCAAGTGTGTGAAATGTGGTACAAATAAAATACAAATTTATCTCTCATACCACTAGCGCAAATATCGCTGCTTCACTGGGAAAATTACCAGGGGCTCCATGGGTTGATATCCGACTTGACGAGAAAGATCAACCAATATCTGGAGAGTATCCAATAAATGCTATTTATCAAGCGTGCCACGTTCATGATGTCGCGTATAAAAATCTAGATTTACAACAACGACATATTGCAGACGTGAAGTTTATTCACACTCTAAAGTCTGTAAAAAAAAAAAAATCTCTCAGAGAATCGGTTGCTAATTATTTGATAAGATCTGCGATGAAATGTAAACTAGTGCTACGGGCTGGTAATTAGTGGCCGATTGTTATTACAATAATGGACTTAGGTTATTATAGCCCAAGAGGATATTGGAGGGTAGAGCAGCAAATAAACCTGCTGATGCGGCAGGTGTCGCACGTTCTGTTGCTGCAGATTGGTTAGCACGACGGGCAATATGGCTAATTTATCTACCACCACCTAAAATAAATTCAGTACGCACATTTTGATGTCGGCACTCCCAATGAGGTTCATTAGGCAGATATTTTGTTTTTAACACATGATACTATTAAAACTGGTAGGTGTCAATCGCGCACATATAAATACGCGTTGACTGTAGTTGACCTTGCAAGTAGATATAAAGAAGCAGAACCACTATCAACAAAGACAGCAACTGTAGTTGCATCTGCGTTTGAACGAATTTATCGACGAGGGCCCTCGCGATGGCCACAGTTGCTACATGTTGATCCTGGCAAAGAATTTCTTGGTGCAGTAACGTCGATGATGCAATAACATAACGTCAAAATCACACGAGGGCACACCGCAATCAACGCAATCAGGCAATCGTTGAGCGATTTAATCGAACACTTGCCGGGCAATTGTTTTGATATCAATATGCGCAGGAAATATCCTTGTACAAAGTTCAGGCGGACAAGAGATCTCGTGGATGTGTTACAAGACTACTAAGTGTGATAGCTGCGATAAATAATGAAATTACTCGTGGAATTTCTTTGAAGCCCATCAAATCAATCACGAAAAAACACATACCAGTAAAATGACATGACTCTTTCTTAACGCAACCAGTACTAGGTAATGTGACTGTCAGATATTTGTTTGAGCTTGAGGGAGGGGGTAAAAAACAGCGACTAACCCAGTCTGGAGTGTAACCACACATAAAATTTCCAGCGTGGTAAGATCCACAGGTAGACCTGCAATCTACAAACTAGATTCAACTGCTCCTCAACGTGGATTTGTACGTGAACAATTACAAGTAATTCCTGAAGATACACAATTACCACCGCCTTCACTTTTGTGAAGGATGATTGGTACTGGCTACTCCACGTTGATTACACTCAAGACAGGTCAGCATCACATTTTCGCGTGTGTGGCCAAGACTACTACTAATTCTATCCACGGTAAATCGTCGTGGTTCATTAGAAGAATACTGCCACAACATTACTGTGTTACAATAAGCACAATGATTATTTTGTTGTTGTTTCAGCGTCATGATAAATTTAATATTAAGATCAAAGTCGCGTTTATTTTTTTGTCACATCGCTGAAAACCAGCTAATTTGTTTCCTTACTATATCGTCGTTGATTTCTTGAGTTTGATTATTATTTACTGCGCAGTCTATGATAACACTCCGTAGCTAAGATATTCTTCGGACTATCGACACCGCTAGATAAACTAAATTTGACAACTCGATATGATCATCAACAATCCAAATATTAGTATCTGAAATAGTTAATCCCTGTGATGAATGAATGGTTATAGTACATCCTAGAGTCCATGGAGATTTATCCATCTTTAACGCTCTCTCTCAACAACATCCACAGGAACAACAACAATATCATTAAGAACAAGTTTTTGTTTCCTTGGTTCCACCAAGCGTCCTGGAATTTCAATATCAATATTTTGTTTACGTGTATCTGCTTGGCGATAACACAATGGTACAGGTAGATCTAAAAATTTCTCTTTATATAACAGAAATAATTGTTGCTGAAGTGAATCACGAACTATCTTCCGACTTGCAACTATCAAATCAGCAGGCCTCCACAAATTCCCAAAAAATCGTCGTTTGTTGTTTCTGGATATATCTCACGCATTATCTCACATTGAATCTTATCTGGCTGCTGTCTGATTAACTTTTTGAACTCTTTCAGCGATTCATCAATAGCTCTATGATCATCAAGTATTTCCTCATAATAATCTACAAATTCTTTTAACTAGCTATGTGGCGATTCACCGACAAAAGGTGGTGGTTGATCATGATCACCACACATGATAACAGCAGTATTTCGAGTGAATAACCAATCAAGAAACATTTGTAATATGTCAACTGATACCGTGCATATTTCATCCCAGATAACGATCTTATGAATATATTTCTCACCCATTCGTTCAGGCATCCACGCATCTTCCTTCCACCGAAAGAAACTGATAAGTATGAGATTTAACTCCTCGTTCTTTCGTCTCCCTGGCAAGTCGATGAGTTGGAGTTAATACTACTACGTCTAAACCCTTGAACAAATTTATCGCACGCGTTGTTTTACTAAAACCGGCGGGTCCATTAAGATAAACGGTTTTATATCTTGCTATGGGATCATATACAGATGGAACCGATGAAAGTTTCAACATCTGTTTATTTTTGTAATATGTTTCCTCAGACCAGTAATCAGCAGATTCAGAATAACTATGTATTTTTTCGTTTCTTACCCTCCACGATCCCTACGGAGCTATGTAAATTACTATATCACACTCATCCGACAAACCTATGTTATCTCGGCTCATATAAAAATCATCCGTAGCAACTCTAACTGCGGTATCAGAAAATCTATTTATCATCGATAATAAATTTATTGAAACATGCGCCAACATCGAAGATCTTAAATGAGTAAACTGCGGTGACTCTCCATCGATGTAATTTACACATGTTCCCAGTTTTGTTCCATCTGATAACTGAACATTGTTTCTATCTACAAATATATTTTCCTCTGTTGTATCAGCAATTATAAAATCGAGCTCAGCATCGTCGATGATTAATCTTGCACAATGCCGTTTATAATCATATAATGTTCCTTGTGTAAATTTTCCAGTTATTTGTCTGCCTAAATCCTTTGCTATTGCAACTTCGCTAAAATCTTCATGATCAGGATTTGGTAACCAAACCGTCCTTTGTGCGCGATGAGATATTATTGCTTCACTTACGGTTAACGATATTAAAACACCCACATCAAGCAGATATTTCAACAAAAAAATGTTAGCCCAACCACGATTATTAAAATAATATCCAAGTCAAACACCAACAACTGGATGAAGGCGCTCCAGCGATGCAAACTCAAATGATTCATTACACGCGAATCCAGTTAAATCAAAATCTGGCAAGGGTCTATTTTTTCGAAACCCGAGTCATTTCGTGTTTAGGATATCCAAATCTTTTAAAATACTCAGAACAAGCTCCCATTCCAAGAAAACTTCCAGGATAACATGCAACCATATCAACTGAGATAACATCCTTATAATCGTATTTAGTATTTCACAATCCCCCGTGTCTGTATTCAACACAACTTTTTTGAATATCTTGAATATATTCCGAACGCACTGGTTTCCATGAATTATTCTCCTGGGCAAAGTGAGCAGCAACCGACGGAACGGTAAAACAATTACTTAATAATTGTTCCGCGGTATTATCATCTTTTGTGTATCTCAAGGCAATATTTTTCATTTCCTAGTGGAGGGACTCAGATCGATAAATATCGCGGTTAGGACGCACAAACTGATCATAATTTCTACATTCAGAACTTTGAAACAACCACACGGATACAGGGTCGAGCTTGTTGATTTTTCTGATAAAATTTAACAGTTCGAGTTCGTGGAAATAATGTTACGTTCGACGTCCACGCGTGAGCGTTATGATCAACAATCTCTATCGAAGCTCCCTTTGATTTATACTTTGATTCGTAAAAAATATCGTAGGTCAATGTCTTCACACTTATTGGAAATTTTAATTTCTTTTCCAGCTCAGCAACGTCTGTGATCGTAGCGCCATTTTCTCTAACGTGCTCAGTCCACTCATTTATTTTTTTACGTCTCAATAAAAACCATTTCCACGTATCGCGTTTGTAAAATGTTCTGTGACTCTTTCAGCAGCACAATTCAAGGTCGAAATTTTCATCGGCAAGAGGTCATTAACGTTTGGTCGATCATTTAGCGGATAAATCGCATCAACAACCGCGGTTACCGGATAAGATCGTTAATAATAAGTTCTATCAATTCCAGTCAACAATCCCGGTTTGAAATTTTTACTTAATGTGACAACACTCCCAGCGCGTTTTGATTCTCGAACAGGGTCACGTTTGTCACTGATAATCCAGGTTACATCGGCGGCGTCCACCGCTACGATAAATTTTGTTCTCAAAAGATATCTTTGTTCGTCGAGATAATTAATGATTATCCTTGCTCGCTGGTCGTCCAATGTAGCATCAATTTGGGTTTTATCGTCGCGCATAATTCTGAATGTTGACCACACATGAGCCACACCATTGTTGAAAAACTCTTTCTTGGCTCTTGGCTTCACGGATGCTATCAATTAGGGTCTGATTTGTCGAATCAACCAGAGCTCGCCTCGGCAAGTCAAGGACTATTATTCTCTCAAGATCGAATCTGCCTTGATAGGGTTTGATCGCAGATAATCGTGTAAATTCTTCCATCATATAATTAAGGCAAATATATATTTAAATTAAACTTTAATTTATAATATACAATGATTCAAGCAAAGAATAGTTGCAAGTGGTTGATGATTGGATCTACAACTCCTTGTAATAAGGCTTGTGTAACGGACTTATGTGAATACCACCTACAAAGTGTGCAATGAGGGAGTCTAGGACCAAAACCGTATTTGAAATGTAACTAAAGGAGTCGGGGGGATCGCATTTGTGTGCAGACTGTGGAAGGCAGAAAATACACTGCTTTGAAATGGTATTATGATTAAATAAATGATGGTAATGAATCTCCTATAAAAAAAAAAAAAACGCTGGAGACTATCTCGCTAGATTTTTGGGCTAGCATCCCACATATTTTTCTAGTAATAAAACAATAATTTAGACAAATAATAAATGCTATATAAATGGAGCAAGGAATTAACGCCGATAAATTTGTGAAGCATCCCATCATCAAGAATTATAAGGCATCTCGTGCTGGTGTAATTAGGAACTGTCAACTAAAAAACCAGTCGGTTTTGTCAGTAATGCTGGTTATTTCATGTTCGGTGCTGGGGGGAAATTGTATCTCTGTCATAGATTTGTGTATGAGTTTTTTTATGGTCTGATCGAAAAAGTCTTGTGATTGATCACATTAACAGCCAAAAACTTGAAAATTCTTTGAATAATCTTCAGGCTATTACACAGATTCAGAATTGCAAACTGGTACTGGGAAATATGATAAATCTCCAAGACTAGTTATATCTGTAAATACAGAGAAATGGGAAGAAACTGCAGAGTAAAATACTTAAATATTATTCTTCGTTTGTATTTAAGTATTTTACTTCTAAGTTTTACTCCATTGTAAAACAGGAAAATACTCTTGAAATTCAGTGAAGGGAAATAACTCTGTCAAAGTAAAGCTTCCTCCACTTGTAGAGAGATTAAACGGTAACCTCGCCTGTATTTTATAACGATCTCCACTTATAAATGAAATTATTGTTGGGTTTTTTTTGTTAAAAAAAAACGTTATCCTTGTTTTTCTGATTTTGTCAGGGACGATAGTCACGGAAAAGAGAAACAGACAAGGATAAAAATAAGCCACGTCCCTTGTATGTAATCCAGGTGGGCTATTTTTGGATTTCCAGGTATTGGTGACTTCATAATAATTTTTGAAGCATATAATCGAAAGAAGGATCCGTGGGCAAGCGGTTAATGTTGTGGAATTTCATTCTCAACGTGTGGAAATTAGCGTTCGAATCCCGAGACTGACTAATTTGTCGACGGTTGCGATAAATCGCATTTCATAAGTGGGGCTCCACTCAAAGCTCGAAGTCCGACAACAAAATATAATAATAACTGAAAATTCATGTACACCTCTCCACCATGTCAGCAACATGGTGGGTGCTAATTTTGCACTCCCATGGCTGATTTGGGGTGGGGGAGATGTGCAAAACATTTTCAGTTATCAGCATAAAACTGTTGACCATAGAGAAGGGCCCTGGTGGTGGTGTAAGTTTGAATTTGCAAATAATGCTGTAAATAGCTTGATTATGCTGTAAATGGCTTGAATTTGTATATAATGCTGTAAATAGCTTGAATTTGTATATAATGCTGTAAATAAGTTGAATTTGTATATAATGCTGTAAATAAGTTGAATTTGCATATAATGCTGATTGTGTTGTGCAGTCCATACAAGTTAAGATAGAATTAAGTATTGTGCCGTCCGTTAGAATTAAGCGAAGTGTCCCGGGCAATCTCAGACCTCAACCGTACCACGAATGGGGGGCGGGGGGGGTTCCTAGCAGTCTAATACCCCTTTCATTTTCAGAGGGCCCTTTTGTGGAAGTCTTTATTCCGTGGCCTTTTGCTTTCTTTAATGCCATCCCAACGGCATTTCCAACAGCACCAAGTGGAGCTGTTTTATCAACAGCTGGGGCTGCAGCGGCTATCAACGCCGGTATAGCTGCGAGAAGTGGAAATAAACCACCCGTCTTGGCAATGTCTTTAATGGCACCCGCAGAAAGATTACGTCTAACATCAGTCGCTGATCGTTTGGCGTCATTTAAGTGCCTGAGTTGACGTTCTGTCAGTGATAGTTTATTTGGACCCTTCGGATCACTTGCGATCTGTGCTGATTTCAGTAATATTTGCATTCCAGAATTCATTTTTAATGCTGGTTGTAGCTTTTTACTCTGACCAGGAGTTAAAGTAACATTAACGTGATGATATGACGTTATAACGTCATGGGCGATTGAAGCACTAATCGTGCAATCGATTACATGTTTTCCACTGGGGCATCAGTGACTCATTCGTCCACCAACACCTTCAAGCAGCATTATTTTGTCTGAGAGTATAACAACGATTGCTCTATAACCACCAGATGGTAGTCGTGCTACACGAGCTCGGAAGTGTATGTCAACGACTGATTGTCTGAACAAATCCAAGTATTCCAGTGAGAAATAATAGATCGGATATAATGCTGTGAAATCCCTCTGAGATATCTGCAAACCAGAATCCACATTCTGATCACGCCCCATGAATGTCATCAACCGATGATAAGCAAGTGCAACATGATTATTATCAAAATTCAGCAACACTTCTTCAGAAGGTTCTTGATGTCCATTTATCCTCAAAGAAACTTCACTAACCCCAAGAGTGTCAAACACCATTGGATTTCGTTCCTGCGAATCTACTCTGGCATTTTCCTGAAATGCGATGAATATATGTCGTGGTGCTGACAGCCAGTGCTGTGATGTTATATGCCATGTTAATAACCCAGGAACATTACTTTGAATACTGTCTGTGGTCATCGTCAACCATGACAACGTTGATTTACCACCTGAATCCATGAAAGAGAGCAACCGTTGTTCTTCGTTCAGCGATGGACTCATTGTTGGCATCCACAACTAAAGTTTTGTTAGTATTACTTTTCCTGCATCAACGGCAGCAGCACGCCATATTGCATCATTGTCGGTGGCTTTTCTAACAAGTACCACGGTGTGTTTAGCTCCAAATATAACTTTTCTAACATGTCTGCAGAATCCAAATATATGTGATAGTGGAATCACACATGAAAATTCTTTATTGCCGTTTAACATTGATCGATGTGATGCGAATCCCAAGTTGAAATTTTCAGTCATTGATGCAACTTCAGTTCCAGTCTTACGTTGCTACTTTTGGGCTGATCAGTGGTATCCTTTGCAAACATCATTGATGGACCAGCTGATCTCGAGTAGTCATCGCTGTATCTTGCAAGGCCAAGTATCTTCGTGGCAACATCGACGTTTTCCAGGCACGATTCAATATTTCTTCCGTCGATGCTATACGTGGCACTGTTAAATAACGCCATGACTCCATTCTTAACAAAACCAAATTGATCACCAGTTCCGTACGCTGTATCATCTGCTTTCAAAAGTCTACCTTCGATCTCAGTGAATGCCTCAGCGGGCAGGAAATATCTACTTGTATCTTGAACTTGCAGCTCGATTCTTCCTCGTGCGTTAGGTACACGTGCGTCATAAGAATAATATTGATTATCGCGCACAGATTCATCCTTGAGAACTGGGGCATGCATGTCAATGCTGGATCAGATACATGTTTAAACATTTTTTATATTTGTTATCGTCTAACACGAAGACCACTTCCTGCTATCAGCCCAGCAGTTATTTTTTTTTTTTTTTTTTTTTTTTTTTTTTGGTACTTTTCTTTTCTTTTTCTGACCGGCTACACCAGCCAACTCTGCTAGTTTTTGATTTGCAGCTTGATTTATCGGCAACGACGTTACTGGGACAAAGTTTATTAAGGCCACCGTTGGATAAACCACTTCCAATTTATTCGTCTGATTGTTTACTACTTGTTGTTAAGCCTGATTCCATTTCTTGCTGCAGCTTCGTTTGTTCTTGTTCTCGTTTCTTTTCTCTTCTTTTTGTTCTTTATGCCCATTTACTTCCTGTTTAAATTTATTAAAATTTTTATCATCATATCTGACCCGCTGAATATTATTAGCGACGCGATATACATTTAAAATCCAACTGTCACTTTGCAGAGTTTTAACATATTCAGGTTTTACATACCTATCTCTATCATTATATCCAAACGTGGCAATACCTTTTATTTGGTCTGAATTCCTGGTAGCGGCAATACCTGAAGGCGTAAATTTATCTATTATATTCCTAATTTTTGGCGACGGCTGAATTTATAATTTTTTGGAAGGTAACATATCTCCGAGTAATGGATTTCTTTTAGCATCTTCGACTTGTTCTACAAAATTTTCAAAATCATTTTTATAGTTATCAGTGATTCTAGATAAACCACGGGACTTTCGGAATATAAAAAGAATCCATTTTTTTTTCTGAAACACTGGCGGTGTTTGGATCCAACAATTTATCACGATCTGAATATCCTGTTGCGGCAACCGCTACAGGGGTTTCTCGAAGCAGCTATTTCACCTGGAAGTTCTCTTAGAATCTTTTTTGTTTGTTTGTTTAGTTCTTTCTGCTATTTTTCCAGTTGCTTTAGCGGTTTGATTTAACATGGAAAGAACACCTTTGGTAGCCCTTGTAACTGACTTAAATAACTGTTCTGCACCTTCTGTAAAGTCCACCTGAGACTCCTGACGCTCTTGTAATTTTTGCTTGACAGAATCACAGACTGGAAGATATTTTTTAATTGCCTCTAGGAGCTGTTGAGCTGGTTTAGTTGTGCGAGATTCCATGGTTTGCGTTATTATTGATATAATAATGATTTAATTACGCCACCTAATCGCGTCGCCGACCAACAGTGAATATCCCGGGTCGGTAAATAACCCTGTAGAGGTCTTGAGTTAGGGTTATTGATGCTTGTATTTTCATTTTCGTAGGAAGCTTATTTTTAAAACTAAACCCTCCTAAAAATGGTCTGTTCACCTCCCCTGCTGCTAATTATCTTTCGAAATTGACTGGAAATGTCCTCAATTATGTTAGTTAATTGTGACATCGGTGTCTGCGGTAAATACGATTATATTTACTGTACAATTAACAACCACAAGTTTTTGTACGCCGGTTTAGTTTTAGCTTCAAAGAAGTGGAATTTATTCTTCTTTACAATTTGTTTGTTTGTTTTTGTTTGTTTTGGGAGGGGGGTTGGGGGTATTTGTTTTGTTTTATATGTATTCTATTACCCAAAGATAAACACGTTATCTCCATCAATAATACTTTGCAAATAGCCAAAAACAGTTAAGCTACGTGTTTAACAAGGCCATGAAATTTATCTGTTTAATGAGATACAAATACTGTATAATGTCATTTACCTACTAAGCATTGCGCCATCGGCCATATTGTTTTCGGACAAACATAAGATACAGAGTTCAGTAAACTTTATTGTTGTTTTCATCTTTATCTAAGACAGGGGTCTAAAAGCCGTATCACGTGGAACGCAAAATGATTGGCGTCACAAGGTGTCATGAGAGATAACAAAGGTGGTGAGGCCCTTGGCCCATCGAATATGCTCTCATGCGGCCCTCAGGGTGGTTTGAGTCTGAGACCTGTGATCTAAGTAATAACTTTTGAGTGTTGTCCAAGAGTGACCTTGAACAACGTTTTTACGGAAATTGGACTGACTATTCCTGCTTTTATTCATTGTTTTACCCTGCGAAGATAAATAATAATAATAATAATAATAATAATAATAATAATAATAGTAATAATAATAGTAATAATAATAACCACTACAACCATTATTATTATTATTATTATTATTATTATTATTATATGCTCATTTTTGTCTCCCTTAACTTTACATTGTCAGAACTGTGAAGTATTTTAGGATGCTGGACACCTTCATATTGCACGCACGTGTACGACACGTGTGCCTAAAGATAGTGTAGTGTCTTAGGAATTACTTTGTAAACAAACCATGTTCACTCCTGTAGTAGACGCTTTAGGTTCATTAAATTTGTATATGAATGAACTAAAACAGCTTTTCGTCCATTTGAAAGTATTGATGATGTAGACGAGGACACTGAGTCAGAAACGAAACTTTCAAACAAGCAAACAAATGAACCTGACGTGATATTCGCAGTGTCAACAACAAACGTGAGAGACGCAGTAACCGAAAATACCTCTCTGAGAATTGAAACAATTATTTAGGAGAATATTTATATCTTTTCGCAAATAGAATGGTTCAGACTATGACGAGTGCTCTTTAGGGTCTACAAAAATATAGCATAGAAAAGCATACTGAGTCTAAGGGCTATTGCATATCTATCAGAGACGTACCTTTTTACAAGTTTGTCAAAATACTTGATTCGAGAAACAATGCAACTAAAGGTTTTGGTAGAAAACTGAAAGCCTCAGAGACAATAATCTAAGACGCCGAAAAAAGTATTATTTCCGCTGGGTAAATTGAGTGTCACACAAACAGCTGCTTTTCAATTTTCCCCCTGTAACTATTTTAATACAATTTTAGGCTAGCGATAGAAGACACACTATATAATAACAATAATGCTGGTTATAGCTGGGGTCAGTTCAATAGCGAGATGCAAGTGATAGGGCATAAGCATGTTTCTTTAGCTGGCAATAAGAATGGTAATAAATATACTTACATTTATGCACATATTTATCAACATAGAAACAAAATCCATGTGCATTCATTCACAGTATGGCTCTTAATTTCATTTCTAAGTAGACCAAAACAACAACTCTTTTTTGAACTGATGTAGAGCACGCAACTAAGTTAAAAGGTCGCTTGGCGGAGCTATGTGCGCATAAATACTGTTATTGTGTATCGATGAATCTACGGTAGTAAAAATTTATTTGGGAATAAAACATAAATTCAATAACATTATTCTTGTAATGTCTTTTATTAGTAAGCCCTCGGCAGTTAAAGAAAATGAGCATATAATAAAAAGGTTACTGCATTTGTATGAGAAAATATGAACTCGTTTATTGTTTTTGAAAAATGCTGCACTCCGCAAGGTCGTGCAGTATTTTCCGAAGAACTCGTTCGTATTTTCCCATACAAATGCACTAACCTATTATTATTATTATTATTATTATTATTATTATTATTATTATGTTGCTGTTGTTGTTGTTGTTGTTGTTGTTGTTGTCATTTTTTCTTTGTGCTATTCATTTTGAAATCTTTCTAAGTGAATTACAAGAATAAAGTACATTTTAATAATTTTGGGCGGTGGGGAAGAGGTGCATACGTCATTTCAGAACCGGGATGTTTTGTACTCAGCATTTCTACACATGCTATTGCGTTGTCCGTTAACATTAGTTGAATTTAGTAGAAAAAAAATACCATTTGAATTTAGTAGAAAATAATTACTCATATTTAAAATTTAATTTTTAAAATCGTTCAAAGAACCATAAAACAATAAAATCAGAAACATATATAACGAGTCAAGATTGGAAATTTAAAAAAGCAGTTTGTGAATACGAGTATTATAGTGCATTAAATAACAAGAATAGGTTTATAAATAATGTTAAAAAGATGTATGAATAGAACAGAACATATCCGTATGTATAGGTTCTTAGGCATCAATAAAAGTATTTACAAAGCGATCAGTCATATTAATTACTGCTTCACTATATTTATTAAAAGTTAGTTTGCTTTATCTATTTTCCCTAAAAACGGTATTTTATAATTAAAATAATTGTAGTGGCCGCCATATTATCATATGTTTGTCCAACACTGGAGCTACATTCTATCTTTAGATATTAGGTTGTGATTCGTGACGTCACACATGGGCCGCTTGCTAAACAACCCTCTTCCATTTATTTCTAATATGTGGCTTTATATTTATGAAGGCTTTAAACGGGTATCCTTTGTGGAACTTCTTTATTTATTCCAGACTTAGGGTGGGGATGGAAGATGCTTTGGCTTTAAACATTGTAAACAATTACTTTCTGCTCATTGTAAACCGTTCATATTAATTCTAGTGGCGTCCCAAATACTGTTAGTGTTCAGTTTCATTATTGGACTTATGAATGCTTTACAACTTTCAAGCTATTAAATTTCTGAAGCTTTTAGTTCATTTATACTAATTATGACCAAGCTGGACTATAAAATCAAACTAGAAATAATAAGAAAGCAATAAAAGGACAATAATAGAATGTTAATAACCCAATTGTTTATTTTGTTTCCAATACAAAAAGCGTTCCTAAGCAGCAATTTACTTATTCTGAATAAAATGAGGCATCAAATTATATTTCAGATCTTTTTGTGAGCAAACGAATGAAGATAACGCATACTCTGTAACACTCGATGTCATTGAAAGGATTGACGGGAAACAAACTACACGTTACTTCTCTCTCTCTCTCTCTCTCTCTCTCTCTCTCTCTCTCTCTCTCTCTCTCTCACACACACACACACACACACACACACACACACAAAACACACACGCGCGCGCGCGCGCGTCTCAGATATTTATTCAATTTGATAAATTTATTTTAGATGTTTACTTGATACAAACCTTTTTTCAAATCATATATAAAGGACGAATGCAATCAATGATAACTTTCTAAAATGAACATCTTATGCATTTATGAAAAGAGGGAATCTGTTTTGTTTTATTTATGCAGCTTTCAATAATTTGTTTAAAAGGATGTTTGGAAATAGTGCGAAAATTGAAGGGAAACTATGACAAATTAATAACCAGTACAAGAAGAATTATTTTTAATGAAATATCATCGAGAAAGAACATCGCATTACCGCTTGCACAACCACTACGCAACTTTCAGCATGTTGGTATGATAACAGGTGTATAACAGGTGTACATTGGGTCTATTAATTAGATTTGAGTACCGCGAAAAATTTTGTACCGCGGTATATCGTGGTATTTCGGAACGTACCGCAATACGTACCACAGTACACCGCAATTATCTTAAGGACCAACAATTTAATGTTCTGAGGCCTGACACCTTTGTGTTTAATTTCCTTCTGTCAATAGCGGTGAAAAATATATTGCTTTGATTTTTAACTAAATAATATCATATTCTATCCATGATATTATTTGGAAAAAAAAATGATATATCTTGAGATTAAAAGAAAAGAAAATATTTCAGCTGAAATGAAAACCACAGCCCACCCCACCCCACCCCACCCCCAATTGAATCTTCACAACCTTATACTAGATGAATTTGCTATGTGTATGTTGTAATCTAAAAGCTGTAACTAAAGTGGGATGATTACACTATATCTGATACTGTGAATAGCATCGTGCTAACATTAGGGAGCCTATTGATAAAAATATGAAGTGTTGACACTGAAGCCTACACATTTCTAGCTACACTATTGATATAATAGGCAGGGAAACTTTGAGCGGGATACCAACGCCCGAGAGGAAGCCAATAATAGCATACAACCTTAGCCCAGCAACCCAGCAGCACTGTAGCATAACCAACCAGCAGCCAGCATAGCCAGCCTTAGCAACCTTATATATATATATATATATATATATATATATATATATATATATATATATATATATATATATATCAGAGAGGGCGAGTAAACATAAACCACACTCAACAAACGAGAACTTATTTAGCTGACTGGAGAAATTACGCAAAGCTCAGACAGAAAACAAGTGCGCTAATTTAAAATCGTAGGTGATTTGCAGTCATACAAAGGAATACATATATTTAACGCATTCATATACACTAGTAATTAAGTAAACTGTGACATTATTTTGTCCGCAATTTTTCCGAAAGTTGGATTGACCCGAGTATTTTTCACACTATTCCACTTGGTCACCGCGTTGGCATACGTGACACGTGTCAAAACATGTGATTAAAGGGTCATAAATATAATTATGTTTGTAATATTCGTCATTAATTTGTGACAGCATTTGTGTAAATAAAGGATACTTATTGAAACTATATTATAATAAATGATGAAAACACGTTGTTTTTATCATTAAAGGAGACCAGAAATCAATGGAAATATAGAATAATAATAAAAGCACTATAGATGAAAACCTTATTCTGAAGTATCATCTGCGACAGTAATGCCAATATTTAAATACTGGCATATCTTCAAGGAGCTGAATTTCCGTGACCTCGTATGCAAAATTTCCGCCCCTATTCGGTTGCTTTCGTGATGTGACGTCATAGTAGCGACTCCAGCATCCAGACTGGCAATTGCTCGAGTCCGGGCTTGTGAAATTTCAGTCAGAGCTTGTGAGTTCATTTAAGTCATCAGCCCGGGGACTTTGCCTAATAAAACATTTTCTTTGAGCACTGACCACTACAGTACATCAACTGTTACACCAGACATGTATATATTATCAGATCTGTCAATACGCTAACTGTAGCCTGCATGTAAAATACACTGTAATTGAACCATAAGAAGGAAGCTTCTTAAAGTTTAAATTAATTACTTATGATTTCTGCTTTGCAGATTTATTTGTGGGGGTATTTTTTGAAAAACTAATGCTTAAGTTACGACCGATGAAAACCATTCTCAATGCCTTTTACACCTCCCCGGTAATGGATATTGTTTCACACACAAGTCGGTTCCTGTTCTAGTCTCTTCGCCCAGAATTCAGTATTATCTCTCAGTGTTTCAGTGTTGGATGTGTATTTTCAAAATATTAGTCCTTAGGTGGTGTGTGTGTGTGTGTGTGTGTGTGTGTGTGTGTGTGTGTGTGTGTGTGTTGGGGGTAGGTAATGAATATGTCATTTATATATAATACGATTGAATCTCATCCTTCTTAAATGAATTATTGCATTGTGGTAAATTTTTAATTTTTACATTGGGCACCATCACTTAATCCTTATCACATTTTTGGCACAGCACACAATGTACATGTATTTATTTTAAAATTACATTGCTTTTTAAATTTCAAAATATGAAATATGAGCACATTCTTAATGTTGTACTTTCATGCTTTCAGGTCTTAAACACATTGTTAACACAAAATTCAACAGATATAGTCATGAGCATATCTCGGAAGCAAATTCAACTTTTGAATGTGCAACCCAAATCTGGTCTCCTCATGTCTGTCTCGCTCACCGTGTTTCTGTTTGTATTCGAGGACTGGCTAGTATTGCGTCACGGGACCACGTAATCTGTCGTCTCATCAGAACTCGGAAAAACTCAGCAATTTACGGAATCGTGGTATCATCCGCGCAATATAATCACTACCCGCCTACGATATTGAATTTATAAACATTACAATCGAATTAAAATTTGTAGAGAATTATATACATAAAAGGAAAATTTTTATTTCTGGTCCCCTTTAAAGTCGTAACAAGATTCTTCAAAAATTTCCGTACATTCCTTACTGACGGAAGCTACTGACGTAAAGGTACAGTCATAAAGTACCGTGGTACACTGACCGGAAAAAGTACCGCACTAAACCGGTACACCGGTAATACCGCGCACCGCTACTGTTAATAGGGTAGTACGCTCTGTCATGGACAGGGTTGGGAGCATACCCAAAAATGTAAAACCTTGTATTATTTCTGTATTACGCACGTTCGTCTGTATGTATCGTTAGCTATACCACTGATAAATAACCCCGAAACTGTTACTACCAATAGACGTATGAAATTGATACACTTCATGGGCGGGTTTTACGGCATCGGCGTTTCTCCCATCTGTTTGTTTCACGTGTCGACTTGCATGGTCAGTGCAATAAAATCAGCTAGGGGTACCATGCTATAGACTACGGCTACAATAAAATCCATGACAGGAGTTCTACAAGAACTATCGAAATGTAATTTATGTTTCAAGAAACAACATAAACTAATATGTTTGTTTACACAACAGCCCCATCCAAAGAGCCGGAGCGGTGTTAAATGATAGGTGTAATCTAAAACTGCATTTAATGGGTAATGCTTTATGGAAATAAAATAAGGTGGTACAGGTGACAGTTAATTAAAATATATCCTACTCTTGACACGTGGTCACCAATTAGCAAGTTTTAATCGTATAAAATTCCAACTATGATGGGAATCAACTGAGGAATTTATTTAATTATTGGCGACAAACTTGAACAACTTCAGGTGCCCCCATCCGTATCCCCTTCCTTAAATGACTGGTGAATAGGCAAAATAATAAAATCGTAAAGTTTTTGCAGGGAGTGCGGAGAGGGGTGGGTAAACTAATTTTAATTCTTTAATACTTACCTGCTATTATTAGATTGCTATCTCTTTCCCCAGTGCTAGTCCCCATACCAAGGTGAAAATTCCCCCCTCTCTTAGTGCGTGGAGGCGTAGCAGAAAAACAACGAATTCCGAAATTACACCAGTCACTGAACTAATACGCATAATATCACTTTTCACTAACATGAGTGAAGCATGTGACCGATCATCTTTATGTCTACCTATTGTATCACATGGGTAAAGAAAATTTGTGTTAAATTTACCCAACATATACAATGTCCACAAAATACGGTGACACTCTATAAAAGGCATAATTCTATGATCCCCCAAAAGGCACATAAACCAAGGACAGGAGGTAGTAGAAGTATATGATAATGCATATTTTAAGTAATTAAGAACTGTTGAAATGTCATTTATGTTTTGTTTATTTGTTTGATTTTTTAAATAAAAAATAACAAAACTTGTTTTTTTACCACCCCACCCCCCCGTTCCAGAGATATTACCCGAGAGCCGACATTGGTGTGTGTTGAATGGGAAGTATGGGATCATAGAAAATTCTAACTGTAAAGTGAATAGAATGAGGCGTTTATTTAAATATTGGAGAAACACTTATGAAATATATGTGTCCACAGGGTACTGATGCCACCACCCTATCTCCTTGCTTGAATGAGAGGTGCAAAATGGACAAGAGCATATTTCTTGCAGAATGTACTGTTTGCACGAATAGGCAAAACAAATATAGTTTTGGGACGTAAAACAAAAATTTACCTGCTATTATTAGATTCCGATCTCTTTTCTTGCCGCTGCTCCCCATTAAAAGGTGAAAATCCCCCCCTCCGACTAGTAGTTCGAGGTTTAGGACAGCAACAAAACAAATATAGTCTCACTCCAATGATTTCTTCACCTTTGTCATGAAGGAAATATCTCTCTCAGTGATAAGCTCGTTTGATAGTCCAACTATTATAACTTGAAATATGACCGCACCTATCACCTAGTGGTTAGAGCGTCCGCCTCGGATACGGGAGGTCGCGGGTTCGAACCCCGGCCGAGTCATACCAAAGACTTATAAAAATGGTACTAACAGCTGCCTAGCTTGGCGCTTAGCATTAAGAGGTTAGTGTTAGGACTGGTTGGCCTGGTGTCAGGATAATGTGACTGGGTGGGACATCATGCTACATGTCTGTGGCATGATGCCCCAGTGGTAACATCACTGTAAACTGGCACAATGCCACATCGTAGCGATATGACTAAAAAATTGTTAAAGCTACGTTAAAAATCCAAATCAATCACACACACACACACACACACACACACACACACACACACACACACATGTAACGTGAAATGGTGGCTGCGAAATGTAAGAGATGCCTTTGAGATACACATTTCTGATCACTTCGTTTCCCTTTTGAGTTAGGTAAATAAAAACCTAAGCGTCTGTTTGGACAAAGAAGTCTATCATGAACATCTCTAGCACAAATTCAACTGAAACAAGGGATGTAGAAACAGTTTGAATGTGTCCGATTCAATGCCAAAATGTCAAGCTGGCACAGAAAATAAACTAAAAGATAGTTCCCACAGAAACGAAGGCAACACTCTTCCGCCGATAAAGCATGATATCGCTCATCCTGGCTGATACTATAGAAAGAATGAAGACCTTTTTGAAGGAAAGACCATAGAAAGACACATCACTCTAAGGTTCATATGGAAGTTTAGATATGGGCTAAAAAGTAAAGAACAGGTTCCACCTCGGCATTCATGAGTTAGAGAGTAGTCTCTTGATTTCAAGGCACCTGATGAATTCTAAGATATAAGGTTCCGATCCTATGGTGGAGCCCATCGGGAACGTATTAGTACTTGTGAGGTTGCTCTATAGCTATTAATGGTGCAAAATGAGGGACACCTTTCTTTGAAAAGAAAGAAGAAAAGCAGCAAATGTGGTCAGTGAGAGCAGATGGGATCAATGCCATATTGACTGCACCAATTACAAAATACTCTACACTCGACGTCGTAAACCTTGGAAGTCGATTGCTTGCTAGCCTGAAAAACACAGTCTTCAACCATACTAGAAAATTAATCTTTACAGATAGTTCGATTGAAATGAGTCAGTCATGAAAGAGGCACACTGTGCTGCAACAGCAGATCCTGCTCAGCAAAAACTCACATCGGGGAGGGTGAGGATCCACCAATAACCCACAACAGTTGGCGTCAGGATGTGTCTGTCAGGATGAACCTTGAAACTGAAGTCCTAATATTGAGAAGACATTGATGAATTATTCTGAAATGTGGGAAGGCAAAGGCGTTCAGTCGATGCCACTTCAGACTGAAGATGGAAGGTAAACGCTGCCCAAGTACTCTGGTGTGGGACTGGGATTAAATAAAGTGGTAGTTTGTTATTGAGCCTCATTGTAAATAGGTCTACCTTTGGCCTCTCCACAGTTGAAAGAGATTATTTGCTACAGGTTGGTGTAGAGAATATTCTATGACAACTGCACTCCTTGACTGGACAGGCTGTCCGCTAAAATATTTCCCTTGCCTGGAATGTTACAGACGCTGAGAGTGGTCCACTTTAGAGTTGTCCCTAAAAGGAATTCACAGACTTTCATGCAAGGAGACGGGGTATCTGCCACGTGATCATCAGTTTTTGTAACAAGTTATGTTATTCCAAAAAGTCACACATTCGGATATGTTCGAACACGTACGTACTCACACTCTCTTCTAGAGTCTATTCATTGGCCAAAGTTAGTGGATGGTTTGCATTCAAAAAGCAATCTACAGATTCTAGGGCTGTAGAGGTCATGGCCATGTTAAGTCGGATAAGCAAATAATGCTTTCTGTTTTGAGACAGCAAACAAAAGTACATGTTATCAAGATCCGTTGTGAATAATCTCCAGAGTAAACTACGCGCTACTAGTTCCAACATCTAGGACTATTAAATATGGGATGGACATATAATGCGCAATGCAAACAGCTTTATCTGCAGTCTTGCTCTTAGTACCAATGAAAGTATGCCAAGTTGCCATTTGAAAAATACAAATTTGATAATCGCTTGAAAACAAAAGTATATTTGCACATGACACTGAGAAACAGCTGGTTATTTGATGATTAACATGAAAATTGCATTTCGTCAAGAAACAAAATAAATCAAGTACAATTTAGGGAAGAATACCAACCAGTAGCAAAATTTCGGCACTATATGTTTCAGTTATGGTATGAGATAAAATGCAAGTATCCCAAACATCGCGAAGGATTATAATGTGCTGAAATACGCATATCGAAACGAGGTGTCAACGTACACACGCGTAATTCGTCTATTGATGAAAGTGATGATAAGGCACTGACAGCCAATAAACAAGTACTTTAATTTTCTTATTTAACAAGATCTGGCCTATGTGACTTCACTTTATCCCTTTACAATCACCTGGTACTCTTCCGAAACGCTGATGCTACACGACTAATACTCGCTAAGTAGAAACAGATCAAGCAAAAAGAGAAGCAACTTGAGTTCAGAAGACTTGACTGTTCACACTTTCATGTGTACAGTGTTATGGACTTCAATCTAATTCATAACTGAGAGATGGGAATGTGTATGATAATATTAAATTCTTGATACAAAATGAGCTGTATGAGGGATTAGTGAGCTACTGGAGCTGGAAAATAACTTTAACCAAAGTCGAACCACACACACACACAGACACACAGACAGACACACAGACACAGACAGACACAGACACACAAGCATCTAATACTAGATGCCCCTCTCTAAGTGGTATATAAATTATTTCCAAGAATATACATCATTCTCAATCCATACATTCTATGTCATTGCATATGCATTATGCAGCATGATTATAATAATTGATTTACACTGAATATTTAAGCAAATCAAAGAATTTCATTAAATATATTTACGTACACTATAAATAACTTCAGTTGTTTCCGTGATACTTCACTGGGACCCAAAAATATGGCTTTTTTAACAGTTGTGATTTTCTATTTTACTTCATAAACAGTGAATATGAAGAATTTGCATCTCATTAGCATAACAAATACATGATACCTTAGTTGCTATAAAGCTCTGACGTCTCATTCATAAAACTTTACTCATCATTTGAAGTAATACATGTTATTCCTGATTTGGAAATCTTACTCCTTAGCGTTTTGATTGGTCTAAACGGACAAACGTATCGTTTTGATTGGTCTAAATCGTAGTCTTTTTTTATTGGCAAGAAATCTTCTCAGTAAGATTTGGGGCTGAGTAATATTTATGAAAGTGGAAACGGGTGTCATTAATGTCAATGTCAAATTGTATTAACATCCAAAAATTGTAGATAAACTGAACACATTGCCAAGGTAGTCTACAAAATATAAGAAGTCAGTTTTTGGTAAAACTGTTCCTGCCTTAATTTTATCATTAGCTCAGTTGGTAGGGGCCAGACTCTTAATCCAAGAATCAAAGGTTCGATACCCGCACAGGCCAGGCCGGGTCAGTTGCCTAGATTGGTCCTTTGAAAAGGAACATAGTTCCCATTCATCGGCATTATATAGCCAGTAACTTGTCCAAAATGCGTTAAAAACGAACCAGTTTTTTTTCCCTCTGTCCATATGGCTGCTTGTCATGCTGTTATCATTGTGGCATCTCATTGACAATTATCATTGTGGCATTTCATTGACAAGTATCATTGTGGCATTTCATTGACAATTATCATTGTGGCATTTAATTGACAATTATCATCTTTACTAAATGAGACTTGGTTAATGTCGCAACATAATGACGCCTGTAATGTCCGAAGAATTAAGTCATGATATATCACGTGCCACTGACGTCAACTGTTTATTATTGAGTAATCCGAAACCATGTCAATTGTGTGATAAACAGAACAGTACACTGCCGTGTTTACTTGGCAGATTCAAAAACTATAAAATTTCGTCCGGGAAATTCTACCCTCCACTGGAAAAAAGTAGAAATTTCCTAAACATACGAGGGATTTAACGAGGAATAACTGTAGGGTTTAAAATTGTGATGTTCGAGTTTTGCTTATTCAGTTCAGTTTTCATCACAAGTGAAAATCCCACAATCACGAGCTCCGTAATAGCCACTAACAGCATGAAATACCGACGCACTCAATGTCTTCAATATGTTGCTCCCCACAGCATGCGCTGTCATCGTTACCAAAAAAGTGACACCTGAGACAGTCGAGAAAAACAGGATGAAATGAAATACGATCAAGTATGAAGAAGGACAAGTAGCAACCTCGCAATAAACTTTCTAAAACTTACAACACAATGCACTTGACATATCTGTAAGCGATTTAATATAATGGAAACATCTACCGGAATGTTTGTGTAACAAATATTGCGTCTGATGTCCAGGGGCTACCAAAATGG
>JAECUM010026566.1:0-17438 GCA_016617855.1 Megalonaias nervosa
TTATTCAGTATATATATATATATATATATATATATATATATATATATATATATATATATATATATATATATATATATATATAGTTTAATTTTGTAAAATATTTTCTTTAAAAGATATTCTGAACATCAATAAAACAATAATACAACCACACTTGTTATTTATGACATTTGTATTTAAGTCCATACAATAAATTATAATATTTAATGTCCGTTTACTTAATTATTTAGTGTCAAGCCAAATATATTACATCATGCTGTATCTACTGTATATATTGTACATAACAGCTAGAAGGCCTAAAGGTAGATTACTTCTGTAACTAACTGAGGTATCTTCTCTAAATAACGTCTTCATCATCATCATCATCATCGCTTTTACATTATTGTATTTCCTAATATTGCTGAAAATAATGATTTTAAATCATACATATACTTAGAAATTAAAAACAATTACTTCTAACTGGATACATACATACATACATACATACATACATATACACACACACACACACACACACACACACACACACACACACACATACATGCTGAAGCGGAAACTCCCTCGGCTACACTACCCGGAGTCTCGCTATCTAGGGTTCTTTAGGATAGGTCTTTGTATTTGGAGTGATATCCCGCTGAATCTGTCTGAGGACTGGCGGTCCAGAGTGCGATAGACTTCTACCCCAGCGGGATATCGTCTTATTCCTGGCTTCTTGTCGCCGACTGAGTCGCTGGGTCGCTAAGTCGTAGACTGCGTTTCCTGTGGTCGCCGACAGTGTTGTCGACTGAGTCACAGGTTGTCGACAAGATCATCGTCTGGGTCTCCGGGTCGCAGACTGTGTCGCTTACTCTTGCTGAGTTTCCGACTGGATCGCAGAGTCGTCGACTGTGTCGCTCGCTGACTGTTGCAGAGGAGCCGACATGGTCGCTGAGTCGCCGACTGGGTCGCTGACTTTGTCACAGAGTCGCCGACTGGGTCGCACAGTCGTCGACTGTGTCGCTGACTTGGTCGCAGAGTCGTCGACTGTATCGCGGAGTCGCCGAATGGGTCGCAGAGCCGCCGACTGGGTCGCTGACTGTGTCGCAGAGTCGCCGACTGGGTAGCTGAGTCGCCGACTGTGTCGCTAACGTTAGTGGCAGTCGTTGACTGTGTCGCTGACCTGGTCGTGGAGTCGCCGACTGGGTTGCAGAGTCGTCGACTGGGTCACCGACTGGGTCGCAGACTTGTCGTCGCGCGCCGTTACTCGATCAAGATCGAGAGAGAGAGAAAGAGACGAACAGTACGAAATGATGAGAGAAGAGATATCTTCAGTTAAAATGTGTATTGTCGCAAGATTTTCGCTTTTCTTGGCCAACAAAGCCTTGTAGCGCTCGTCCCAGTCTCGTTGTCGTTCTTCGACGAAAGCAGATAGCATGCTTTCTAGCGTTCGGTTCAGCCTTTCCATTATGCCGTCACCTTGCGCATGGTACGGACTGGTCCTAGTTTTCTCGATTCCAAGCGGTTGAGACATTTCACGAAAGAATTTAGTCTCGAACTGTCGGCCTTGATCCGTGTGAATCTGTCTTAGCATACCAAAACGCATGACGACCTTCCTCTACTATCAGTTTTGCAAGGGCATTGGGAATATCTCATTCCATTTCGTAAATTAGTCAGCGACCATGAGAATATAAACGTTTTCATTTTCGGTCTTCGGAAGTGGCCTTAAGATGTCAGCAGCTATACGTTCCATCGGAACACCTGATACTGTCAACTGCATTGGAGCTCGCCTTTTCTGTCCTGGTGACTTTCGCTAAGCACAGGCCTCACATCTCTGGCACCACAGTCGCACATCTTTCTGAAGTCCGACAAAGTAATACCCTTTTCTGATCTTATCTAGAGTTTTTCTGCTGTCAATGCGTCATCTACTTCGCGAATCTTGCGCCATGCGTTGAACATCATTTCTCTTATTCTCGTGGAACAATAGCTTGACTGTGAATTTCTCCACCCTCGTGCGATGTCTGGCAACTTCAGTAGTAAGGGAAAAGGCTGGTTCTGGACCAGAGACCCCTAAAACGCCCCCAAACAAATACGGATCGACCACCTCGTCAACATCCCATGATCACTATCTTATCTTTTTTGACAAAATACAAAGGCTGGTTCTAGACCAACCTTTGTGAACTATCACATATGACAAATATATTCGATGACGACCACCTCGTCAACACCCCTATGATCACTCTTATTGGTGACTGGATACGTATGATAATCATCATCATTCTTTGAGATTATCACATATGATAGATATTTGACGACCGCATTTGTTTGGTGGCGTTTTAGGGCTCTCTGATCCAGAACACAGCCTTTTCCCTTACTACTGAAGATTTCACCAATATTATTTATAAAGTTTAGACAAAATTTCATACCCTATCAATATCATACTTTTTTGATAATTATTTTCAAATCAGGGGAAAGATAGGGAATTTCCAGTGGATTTTCTAGAATGTTCTAGAATCAGGTAAAAGATAGGGAATTTCCAGTGGATTTTCTAGAATGTTCTAGATCAGGTAAAAGATAGGGAACTTCCAAACGGGTTTTCCAGAACAGCAGGATAAAAGGCGGTGAGAATTTTTCTTCTAGCCATTGCACTGCTGCACTTCAAGAGGACATCTTCACCGAGCGAACAGGTAAGTGAAAATTATTTTATTTCACTATACTTTCCTTGATAATCTTTACCATACTTGCCGACTCTCATTGGTAGAATATCTGTTAACATACTGTCAATAGTACGAAACTCGCGTATTAAATCGTCCATATCATATTTTATACCCCGTAAGTAAGATCGTATCAGATCAAGTAATTTTTTGTAGGTGATACTAGCTGTTTTGCAGGCATTTTTTTTTAGTCACAAACCGAGGTTCAATTTTTTTACACGCTGTTGAAAGAGAAACACCAACGCCCGATATTATTAACAAAAACCGATTTAATGATGCTCCACTTGAAATTATACCAGAGCCGGTCAATAACAGCGGTAAATATGATATTATCCGAAGTATTTTGTTGTAGTATTTATAACATTTTTTCACGCACCAAAGATTTTTATGATAATATTTGTAATATTGCATTAACGCATCCACATCTTGTTTTGGAATTTCTTTTGAAATGTGATTGAAATCAACTATACTTTTTTCATTATATGATATTTGTTTACAATAGTGCTAGTCCCTAATGATTAATTATAGCGTTTCAGCTACAAATTCCAGACACCACCAGTAACGTCTCGAAGGCCTTTCCGTTGATGTCAACGCAAATGTTTCTTTGATGTCCTTATTTAGTATCACCAGTAGAGGATTATAATATACATTCGGTGATGATGAAGTGGACGCAGTAATTTCCGAACTGTACATGGACAGTCTGTATAATCAAGTTACTTCTGCGGTATGTTCGAGAGTGTTATTTTGCGGTGTCCACGTCGATGATTTTGATGCTACTGTGTACACGATATTTTTAATTTGTCTGTGTGGAATTTTAATCAGATTCGTTTTTTGAACAATATTAGGTATTCCACTGACAATGTCGTTGAGTTTCGTGTTAATGTCAGCGAGTTTTATGTCAACGGTTGGTTGTTCTCCAAAAAATTCTTTAAAGGGTTTGTTTATATTTCTACGAAAATTTAAGAACGTTTCTACATGTCTAGAAAAAGTAGCATTGAGTGTAGTCATTTCATCACCGATTGTTTTTAACGAAGTTGTTATTGGAATTTCCTTATCGTCTACATATTTTTTCGTTGCAGCATCAAAATCAGATTCTGGTGTTCTAAGATTATTAATACCATTATAATTCATGTTGAGAAATGCATGCATTATACCACCGTTGACCGTTACGTACTTAGATTCTTGATCATCGACGTATCTTTTTGTTGCTGCGTCTGTATCTGCGGTTGGGTTTCCAAGGTATGTAATTTTATTTTGATTCATGATAATGTTACCGGTAAATAAATCACCAGCTTTTTTAACATAATCGTTAACTGACCTACCGGAATCTTGTATCTTACCTTGGTTTGTAAAAGTAACGATATTATTAACAACCGCGGTAGGAATTCGTACAAGTACATCTGACAGTTGTACATTACTTGTCTTCAATCGTCCTTGTTTGTCCTGGAAAACGACGACTTCATTTTGATCTACACTTGTGATATTTAATAAATTATCGATTTCATTTTTGAGCTGATCAAGAGTTGCATACTTTGATAAGTCACCTTGCTGAGCTTCAGTCGATGAATCTATCAATAATGTTCCAAATTTTGTATAATAGCTCATATTATATAAATTATATTACATAAAATTATATAACAACAATGGCGACGATATTAAACTTTGATACAGAGCGGTTGGTGAAACATAAACATAACAATGAACTTCCAGATTGTCATTATCTTATTGTTGGGCGAACTGGATCGGGAAAAACAAATTTGCTTATGAACTTGCTTCTCGGCGATAATTTTAACTACGATCGAGTTTATATTTATACAGTTAATCCACATCAAGATAAGTACGAGCTACTAAACGAATATAATGACAAACTTCGTGATGATCTTGAGGCTGGCGAAGATTTTTTTTATAATCAGACAACCAGAAGATCTTGTTCCAGTTAATCAACTTGATGCGGACGAACATAAGATAGTAGTTTTTGATGATATTCCGTTAAACAATGTAGAAATGAATAAAATAAGATCGTATTTTTCACTGTCGCGAAATAAGAAATGTAATTCTGTTTATCTCGCCGAAGGTTTTTATAATGTTGACAGATTTATTCGGCGAAATACCGGTTGTTTTATATTATTTCCAGGGCTGGACAATGTTGACGTTAGAAATATCGCGAACGAGCAATGCGGTGATGTGACAAAAGATAAATTTATCGAATTATATCATAAAGCTACAAAGGATAAATACAACTTTTCCTTATTTGATAAACTTACAAATGATCCAACTAAAATGTTTCGCTGTTGTATTGACATTTACTTGTAGTAAGGTGTTTTCCACTTCTTAAAATTTAATAAAATTTATATATAATAATTATGGATAAACGAGCGAATAATAGAAAACATATAGAAGATCTGAAAAAAAACTTGCTCAGTCTCAAGCAGAATTTAAGCAAAAAGTACAGCAAGCACGACGTGGACAAGTAACTGCTGCAGAAACAACAGCTACGATTCTCAAACCAGTTACTGAAGCACTACTTGGAAAACAACCTGAAACTAAACCACTATCAGAAGAAGAACTTAAGCAACTACAGGAAAAAGGTTTGGTTGGATTAGTTAAGGAACAACAAGAAGCAGCTACTGCAAAAATTGTTGCTAAATCCGCTGAGGAAAGAAGAAGATTGGCTGAAGAACTTGTAAGGAACATTGCTGATCCCGCCGCTAGACAAGCTGAACCAAACCGGCTGATCAATAATCCGATTTTATTTGAAAGAAGATTAGCAGAACTAACTTCACATGAAATTAGGACTATATTAGGAAAATTAACAGAAAAAAATAGAGGATATTGGAAAAGAGCAAGAAAGAGTCGGCGAGTTAACAGTAAAATTTACGGAAATTGGTGAAAAAATAAATTTTTTTTAGAAAAAAAGCAAATGATAAAATAACAGATGAGGAATATAATAATTTTTTAAAAGATAATAATATAGACGATATTGATAATATAAGAACTTGGCCAAAAGAAAGATACGATAAATTTATCAGTGATTTAAATGGTATAATTACAAATAGTAATGATGCTGACGCTGAACTAAGAGCAGTTAAAAAAGAAGAAGATATAATTCCGCTCTTTGATATAATTAGGAAAGGTGCTATCGCTTATGTCTTTTACTTAACAGCGGAAGATTATAGAGAAAGAGAATATGGTAAAGGGTGGAAATTTCAAAGGAAGTTTAAATCAGTCTATGAAACTCGCGTTAAAAAATATAGAGAATCTGCAAGAGTAAAAACTGGAACTGGTGTAAAAATATTTACATCAACTGCTGAAATGATAGGCAGATTAATGCTGTTGATATCATCAAAAGAAGCTGGTAATATTAGTGTTGAAATTGATAATGAAATTATTGACATACTTGATCATTTGAGATCAGAAAATTTATTAACATCTGACGAGTACGAAACTTTACACCGCGACTTAATTTTATAAAAAATATAGTAAACAACAATGTCAACAACATTATTACTAGACTCTAGTACGGCCGCGAAAGATAGCGCAAATTTTTCAGTAAATTATATTCCACCAATAGAATTAAATCGCGAAAAACAGTATGAAATTGGATTAATTTCATGTACATGTTGGCATTCCATGGCTAACGTAAAAACTGGTGTAAACGATGAAATTTCATTTACTCCAAATATTATAGGGGGTAGGTTAAAAAAAATCAAAATTCCACAAGGAGCTTATAATATCACTGATCTAAATAGGACTATAAACGAGCTTATAACAAAAGCTGGCGGTGTAGCTGATAATTTCGAGTTAACAGCGAATTATAACACGTTAAGAGCCAGATTAAAATTAAAAGATATGTTAATCGGTTTTACACCAAGAGAAAAAAGTATTGCACAACTGACAGGATTTACTAATGAAATTTATAGTGCTCTTGGACCACCTTTAACACTTGACGGTGAACTGCCGGTAAATATAACTGACTTAAACACAATATTAATAAATTGCTCTATTGCTTCCGGATCCTACTCAGCCCAGGGCAGTAAAGGGCAAACAATATACAGTTTCTCGCCAGATGTTCCACCAGGTTCTCTCATGCAAATTAGTCCACGGCAGGTTATTTATTATCCGCTAAATGTTGAAAATCAAATAACAACAATAAATATGCAGTTGACAGATCAATCTGGACGACAGCTGGATCTAAATAACGAGGTTGTTACTTATTATTTACACTTACGCGCGCAACAGTAAACATATTTTATAAGAAAAACTAAAAGATTTGGCAATGAAAATTATGCAACCTCAGATATAATGGAACAGAGAAAAAAATTTCACAGAAGAAAAATAGTGGGGGGATTTTTTGGAAATTTAATTACTAAAATTGTTGAAAATATCCCAGGAATTGCGCGTAAAGTTGCACCAATTGCACTTGACGCAGGTAAAGCTTTTGCAACTGGAGCTGCATCTGCCGCCGGAACTGCGGTGGGACAAAAAATAGCTGAAAAAATTAAAGGCGTGCCGTCTGCATCTGAGATAAAACAAGTTATATCGGAAATCGCTCCAACAAAAGAAACGCAACGTGCTATGATAACAACAACGAAAAAACTTTTATCACCAAAAGGCGAGCAGATCATACAAAAATTAATATCTAAAGTAACGGCGCCGCAATAAAATTTTATATAATCTAATAAATAAAAAATGTCTGTTAAAAATTATGTCGATTTAGCAGAAACTTATGACACCGATGACACTGTAACATAATTTGAGTATGTTGAGTATCTTGATGAAAATTCTAATGAACCAAATAAAGTTGGTATTAGAACATTTAATACTCGAGACGAGGACGTATTTCTACTTCCTCACAAAGCAATGTTAGAAGTTCGCGGTCAGATTATGACAGTAGCTAATCCGCCTGTTGCAATTGCAGCTGGAACAGAAGTAGCTCTTATAAATAATGGCTGGTGCTTATTCAAAAGTGCTAGATATCAACTGGCCAATCAAACTGTTGAAGATATTTCAAGTCACTTACAAGTTGCAAGTACAATCTTAAATATTATTTCGTTTTCTGATGATTACTCCAGATCAACTGCAACGAACATGATGTGGTTTAAAGATACTGGACGTGGTTTAGCTGAATCAACCGAACTTTTCTCGAAAGGTGTTTTATTACACGGAGCTGACGCTGCTGCAGATCTTGTAATTGTAAGAACTTTTCTTATTGTCAATGCGGCCGCACTAGGTATAGCCGCACCAGCCGCAGACGCTATTGTAGACGTTGTAATTGTCTCACTCACTGCTGCTTGTAATAATATGGGTATAACCCCACCAGCTGCAGCTGCGACCGCTGTCGTAATGTTAGATTTAATCAACAACACAACTGGCGTAAGAAATATACGTTACAATGAAGGTTTTGCTAGAAGAAAGGAACTTGCAGAAGGATCACGTCAAATTACAATGATGCTGCCATTGAGTACAATATTTGGCTTTTGTCGCGATTATGATAAAGTATTTCGCGGAGTTAAACATGCACTTATTTTAGATCGGGCAGATCAAAACGACTGCTTGTTTAGGTCAGGCAGAGCTGATGTACAGTTTATCATAAACAAACTTGCGTTGTGGATGCCGCGTATAACGCCATCGATCACTAAAATGTCGGAATTAAATAATATGCTTGAAAACCACACAAACAAAATTTATTTTCAACAACATAAAATATATCAAACAGCAGGTCCGAATACTACAGACTACACATGGCGAGTTACAACAACATCAAGCGAACAACTGCCGAGATATTTATTCGTTGTATTTCAGCAACAAGCGCGACGTGGTAACCAACAACAAAAAATAATGCAATATTTGACCACGCCGATGTTAGAGGAATATATGCTAGACTAACTTCGAAGCAATATCCGGAACGAGCGATAGAATGTAATTTCGCAGATGACGCTAATAAAAATATTACTCGACCTTACATGTATCTGCTCGACGCAGTGCAAAAATATCAAGATGTTGAAGATGGATCTCAAATATCAGTAGAGGAATTTCGTACACTTTATCCAATATTTTATTTTGATGTTAGTAAACATAGCGAGCGAGCAGTTGATTCGACAGCTGATATTGAAATTACCTGGACACTTGGAGCAGTTCCAGTAGCGCAGTTGTACGTGTACGCGTTAGTGATCAGCGACAGATCTATCACGATAGACTCTGTTGGAGGTAAAATGACAGTCCAAGTTTAATCTGCAATCTGTATATAAGATGACAAAATATATTATAAAAGAAATATATTTGACTGATGATCAAGTTAAAAAATTAGCAGCTGCTGTTGCAAAGCAGAGACAGGTATCATTAAAAATCAACCCTGACATTTCCAAGGGTATTTTAACAAAATTAATGTTGACCAAAAAACAGGCGAACAGGTACGATCGTAAAAAACCTTTTGTTTTAAATTTAAGTGCCGCACAAATAACAGCGATGTCAAAACAAGGTGGTTTCTTCGGTCCGGCACTATCTGTACTGGCTAGCACAATAATACCAAAAATTTTACCTATACTAGGAACGCTTGGACTAGCAGCAGCGTCTGGAGCAATATCTGGCGCAACGAAAAAAGCAGTTGAAGGTCGTGGAATTGTTGGCAGTGGTATAAAGAAAATAGTCTAAAGATAAATTTTATGTGACTGATAAATATAATGCCACAACGAAGAAAAACAGCAACGAAAAAAAAGAAAACGCTAGATAAACAACTAGATGAAAACGATAATCCGCTGCCAGGACAAGAACCTTACAATCAAGTTGATGCAATAGCAATGCGCCATGACATTTGTTATCGTGACATTGAACGTCCTGATAACGTTCGTGTAGAAAACTCAAAGTCAGACTGCGATAACGTAATGTTAGACGAACTTCGTGATATGAACCCGACAAATATGCGAGAACGTTTTGATAGAAGGCTGGTGCAGGGTTTTATTGGAGCAAAATATAAATTAGGACTTGGGAAAGAACTGTATGACGATCTTGCAGCTGAACTACACAAACCTAAAAAAAAAGTTTACGCGACGTAAAGTTGTCGCAAATGCCGTTGATGATATCTGGGCGATAGATTTAGTAGATGTGTCAAATCTTGCTCAGTTTAATGATAATAAGAAATATTTGTTTAACGTTGTAGATGTTTTTAGTAAATATGCTTTTAGTGTACCTGTTTCGGATAAAACAGGAACGTCAATGACTGACGCGTTAAAACAGATTATCGTTAGTACAGAAAGAAAACCAAATAGAATCTGGACCGATCACGGAGCAGAATTTTTCAATAAAAAGTTCGAGCAGTTTTTAGAACAAAATAATATCAAAAAGTATGTTACAGGAAACGAAGGTAAAAGCGTTGTCGTCGAGCGATTTAATCGCACGCTAAACGAAAAAATACACAAATATTTGACAGCTAAAAACACAAACAGGTATATTAATGATCTTCCGCAGATAGTTGACGAATATAATAACATGAAACACCGAACCACTAAATTATCGCCAAACAACGCAATTAAAAATCCGATTTAAGCAAATGAAAATATGTACCGCAGACATAAATTTAAAGTGGGTGATAAAGTTAGAATTTCTCTGACGAAAAAAACATTTGAAAAAGGATTTACTCCAAACTGGACTGAAGAAGTATTTGTTGTTGATAAAGTACTTTTAACAATACCTGTAACGTACGCGCTGAAGGATTTATTAGGGGAACCTATAACTGGCAGTTTTTACGAGCAAGAACTACAAAAAACTGAACAAAATGTTTTCGTTATCGAAAAAGTTCTCAGGAGAAAAGGCAATAAAAGTTTAGTTAAGTGGAGAGGATACAGCGATAAATTTAATAGTTGGATCCCAACTAAGTCGATGCGAAATTATTTATAACGTTATTATAAATTTGTTCGTATTTCACAAGTACAGATTTACATTTAATAGTTTTACGTAAAGAAATTAAATGTAATTTTCTTTCATTATCAACTGGCATCAAATTGAATATCTTAGCAAAAATAAAATCGTATTTTATGCTCTTTCGCTGGCCAGTTATTTTTAGATTTAAAAAGGGTTTGATAAGCTGCCAAAATGTTTGTTGTCCGGCAACAGTAAAATTAAATTTTATTATTTTTTTAGCAATGTGATACTTAACATTATATCGTCCAGTTGTTGGTCTGCTGTAATTTTTCTGTCAGCGACGGCGACTATCTCATCTTCATCGTCGGATTCGCTGTTATACAAAATATCATCTTCGCTATAACTAGCAGATTTGTCTATTATATCGCTAGTGATTGTAATACTGTCTGCGACTTTATCGCTAATGATTGTATCACCTGCGATTGTATCTTCTGCGTATATTTCAGCAAGTCGTTTCATCAAATCCATATTATAATATACTTTTATCTAATTTATTGTTATAAGATGACCACAGAGATAAAATCTCCTGAGGTAAAATATCAACAAAAAGTTAATATATTAAATTATAAGGAACTAGCCGAAGCAGTTCGAAAATGTCTGTCGGGTTATAGTGCATATTCTGTTGACGTTATTGTCATGCCTGGCGAAAATGATAGAATATTACTAACAGCAGCAGAAAAAAATAAACTTAATGATAGTGCTTTTATAACATTAAAATTTGATCGCGATGATGTTTTGATGTTTGCACATAGCTGTCTTACTAAGACAGAATTACGAAATATAATCAATCATCATATTTGAAACTAAATCTATCAAATGCTGACATTGACGTTGCTGTTAGTTTTGCCGTCGGCGACATCTTTTACTGATTTGTTGTCAATTTTATGATATTTTGCAGCAGCTGTGATCGATTTAAATTTAATTTTTTCTCCAGTTTCTAAATTTGTTGAAATTATTTGTCTAGTCGGATTTTTAAAATTATTTGCACTAACTCCACGTCGGGTATTTTCTTTTAATGTGACTAAATCTAAATTTTCTAAACGATTGTCGGTTTTAATTCTGTTAATATGATCAATAACTAAATTATTTAAAATAGCGCCATTAAATGTTTCGTACACAAAACGATGTGATAAATAAGAAACATAGTCATTTTTCGTTTTATGTACCGTTACACTTAAATAGCCGCTGTTTTGCATAAAACCAATAACATGTTTTGTTGCTATATGTCGAATTATCCCACAATCATTAGCTTCATATGAACCAAATACCGGATGAGGTTGAAACTCATCCTGTAAAGCTAAATTTTCAATATTATCATCGCTGATCGAGCCATTTACTCTATATACTCTTTGTCCTTCTGGAATATCATCGCAGAACAAAGTATAAATAAAATCTTTTCTGAACATTTCAGTCATATCTGTGTCATCACCTTTCACTGAAATCATCATTCCAGCTGGTGTTGGTCTACCAATAGATTTTTTAGATTTTATGTTAATAACCGAACCTAATGCATTTCCGGCATATAGGTTATACTTCGGATGAACATGATAAGTTTCTTGCTCTTCCGCCGTCAATCTAATATATCTCAAACTTTCTGTCATTATATTATAAGAATTTTTTATATCTCTAATTGTTTGTTCAGCTGGCGTGCAACCTAATGCATTTCCAGCATATAGGTTATACTTGGGGTGATAATACTCTTGCTCGTTTGCGCTTGTCAGATTTTGTGTCATTATATTATAAAGATTTTTATATCTCTAATTGTTTGTTCAACTTGGCGCGCTGTGAGTTATCAATCGAACAACTAATTACAGATATAATATTACGCTATATATATATAGCAATGCTGAAATTGCGAGATATTGCTAAAAAGAGCCTTATGGGAGAACCTGAAAAAATAGCGACTGCCTTTACAGGATTTGATAACAGTTATCGGTTCGATAAACAAATCGTACTGGTAAATTTCACTGCAACAAATCTCTATCATTTGCTAGAGCCAACTGTGAAACGTGAACTTGAAAAACATAAGGGTCTAAGAATATTAGTGCAATATCACGTTATATTTTCAAAGCTACTTGTGACGGAAGAATCGACTGACAAGGAAACTGCAGACCCTCACATTAATGCAAAATCAAGGCGTGTTTTGCTTGGGACTGATCTTTCATCACTAGCTGATGAAATACACCAGGAAATTTGGAAAAAGATAGAAGAATTTACCGAATCGGGTTCGGGTTGGAAGTTTGAAATGATTACTGAAATTTTATTTCACACAATAAAATATAACGTATTACGCGACAGTTCGTATACTGACCTACCACAAAAAATAAAAAACAAAAAAATGCTGTATAAACGTAAAGAACGTTGATAACAGATGTTTTCATTGGGCTATTCTTTCTGCGCTATTTCCAGCAGAAATACACGTTGATCGCGTTGACAATTATATTAGTCACGTATCAAAATTAAATTTTAATGGCATCGACTTTCCAGTTGCAGAAAATCAAATACCAAAGTTTGAAAAGCAAAATAATGTTTCACTAAATGTTTTCGGACTAGATGAAAAAGAAAACGTCTATCCGAGATATATTTCAGAAAAAGCTTCACAATCGAAGATAAACTTGCTGTTCTACAGGAATCATTACGTTTGGATTAAGAACTTTAATGGACTAGTTGGCAGACAGTATAATAAACGAAATACAAAAACGTTCTTCTGTTATCGCTGCTTGCACGGTTGTACAGACAATGAAACATTACAAAAGCATTTGCATTACTGTAGTGACGTACAACGAATAACAATGCCGTCCAAAGAAAATAGTTTATTGCAGTTTGTTAATCACAATCACAAACTAAAAATTCCTTTCGTTATATACGCTGATTTCGAATGCTTACTTCAACCTGTACTCGGCGTAGAAAGTAATCCTAACCAATCGAGTACAAGAAAAACTCAAAATCATGTTCCATGTGGAGTAGCGTATAAGATAGTTTGTTGTACTGAATCGAGATTATCCAAACCGTTTAAATTATATCGTGGTAAAACTCCAGCTGTTTGGCTCCTCAAGCAGTTAATTAGCGAAGTTGATAACATATTTAATCGTTTAAAAAGAACAACTCCAATGATAAAACTGACATTTCAACAAGAATCTGATCACGAGCAAGCGGAATTTTGTCATATTTGTGAAAAAGCTTTTGACTCGCCTGATAATAAAAAAAGTACGTGACCATTGTCATTTGACCGGGCAATATCGTGGAGCAGCTCATGATCAGTGTCATTTAAGGTTTCACGCTCCAGATTTTATTCCAATTGTTCTTCACAACTTCCGAGGATATGATAGCCATATTATCGTAGAAGCTTTTGGTGATCCTGACATAGTATCTCGTTTAAAACTTGATAACGTAATCAAATGCATTCCAAATAATTTTGAAAAGTATATGTCAGTTACTTTAGGTAAGTTGCGTTTTATTGACAGCTTACAGTTTATGGCGACATCATTGGATGAGCTGGTAAAAGGTTGTAGCGAGTTTGATAACCTACGAGACTGTTTTGGAGATAAATTTAATCTACTGACTAAAAAAGGAATATTTCCGTACGAGTATCTCGACGATTGGAGTAAATTTGATGAAACTTCTCTGCCTAGCAAAGACAAATTTTATTCGCAACTTAAAAAAGGTAAAAATGAAAATATAACCGATGACGAGTACAAATATGCACAAGATATTTGGAATGAATTTAACTGTAGAACATTTGGTGATTATCACGATTTATATTTGAAAACAGATGTTTTATTACTAGCGGACGTATTTGAAAATTTTCTTCGAGTAAGCTACAACAATTATGGACTAGATCCTTGTTGGTATTATTCTGCTCCCGGGCTGTCATGGGACGCTCTGTCAAAGTTTAGTAAAGTAAGGTTAGAATTACTGACTGACGTTGATATGTTCAATTTTATCGAAAAAGGTATCCGAGGCGGTATTAGCGTTATAACAAAGAAATATGCTGAAGCAAACAACAAATACTTGAAAGAGTACAATCCTAAGCTTCCTTCGAAGTATATAATTTATCTAGATTGTAATAATTTGTACGATTATTCTATGGCAGAACCAATGCCCATTGGTGGATTTCGTTGGATTAAGACTGACCAATTTCTATCGGAGACAGAAAAGAAGATACCTGATGATGTTTCGTATTTCGTTGAAGTTGATCTCGATTATCCAACTTCGCTACACAATTTACACAACGATTTTCCTTTCTGTGCGGAATCAATGATCATTAATTATAATATGTTATCTCAAGAACAACAAGCGACAGCATCACCAAGACAAAATTATATGGTAAAAAAACTAGTACCAAATTTACTCAATAAGCGAAATTATGTTTTGCATTATAAAGTTTTAAAACAAGCAGTAGATGCTGGTCTTGTGTTGAGAAAAGTTCATAGACTTTTAAAGTTTAATCAGTCGCCGTGGATGAGAGGTTATATTAACTCAAACACTTCGAGAAGAGCTGTGGCGAAAACTGATTTTGAAAAAAACTTCTTTAAGCTTATGAACAATTCCGTTTTTGGCAAGACGATGGAAAATATTAGAAAACGGGTAAATATCGAGCTAGTTAATGATATCAATCGCAGAAATAAACTTGTGTCGGACGATGATTTTGTTAGCATGAAAATTTTTAATGAAAATCTTGTCGCGATACAAAGAAGAAAAACAAATCTAGAACTAAATAAGCCAATTTACGTTGGAGCCTCCGTGTTAGATTTATCGAAGTGGTTCATGTACGACTTTCATTATAATTTTGTTAAAAATCAGTGGCCGTCAAGTAGACTATTGTTCACTGATACCGACTCGCTCGTGTATGAAATTGAATGTGAGGACGTCTATCAGGATATATACGACAATCGACATCTGTTTGATCTTTCCGATTACCCTCGTGACAGTAAATTTCATGACGACACAAACAAAAAGGTTATTGGTAAGTTCAAAGATGAAATGAACTCGAGCATCATCAAATACTTTATCGGATTGCGCAGTAAAATGTATGCCGTATTGCTAGACAATAATAAAATAACGAAAAAAGCAAAAGGTCTGCCTCGCGATTTTGTTAAAAAGTTTATGAAATTTGATGATTACAAGTACGCGCTTGACGGCGGCGTTAGTTTTATAAGAGCAATGGCTATTCGAACGAAACTTCACAAACTCGAAACAGATGTCATCATCAAACGCTGACTGAGTAATTTTGATGACAAACGTTATTGCGAAAATGGAGTAGATACATTTGCACTTGGTTATTGTCATGATGATAGATCTATACTTGATATCATATTCGACGGCTAGGGTATGAAATTTTATCTAAACTTTAGAAATAATGTTTGAAAATTTGACGGTGACAAATAGCTACAATAGCAAGATCAAATATCTAATGATGGACGGCAAACATTTGACAGTTGAAATCAATAATGAAACATCAGGTATATGTTTTACCGCAGTTCGTGACAAGCTAAAACTTTCGCTTATCAGATCTGATGGCAGCGAGTATTTCAATTACCTTGAACAATTGAGCCAGAAGTTATCAGCAGAATTTAAAAACTTTCATGACCCGATAAGTCAACAAAAATATACTAAACTTACCATCGATCTCGATCGGTCAAAAATATATTTTATCGACAAAAAATATCCTCTTAACAAACCACAAATAAAAGATTTGTTTGAGTCTCGTCGCTGTGTGAGCGGTAAAGTAAAATTCTGTCTCTATTATCGTGATGATGAAATATTTCTAGTATCAACAGTTGAAACATTGATCATTGGTGACGAGGTATGAACAATAAAAATAATCTTACAAAATTTTCACTTACCTGTTCGCTCGTTGAAGATGTCCTCTTGAAGTGCAGCAGTGCAATGACTAGAAGAAAAATTCTCACCGCCTTTTATACTGCTGTTCTGGAAAATCCGTTTGGAAGTTCCCTATCTTTTACCTGATCTAGAACATTCTAGAAAATCCACTGGAAATTCCCTATCTTTTACCTGATTCTAGAACATTCTAGAAAATCCACTGGAAATTCCCTATCTTTCCCCTGATTTGAAAATAATTATCAAAAAAGTATGATAATGATAGGGTATGAAATTTTGTCTAAACTTTATAAATAATATTGGTGAAATCTTCAGTAGTAAGGGAAAAGGCTGTGTTCTGGATCAGAGAGCCCTAAAACGCCACCAAACAAATGCGGTCGTCAAATATCTATCATATGTGATAATCTCAAAGAATGATGATGATTATCATACGTATCCAGTCACCAATAAGAGTGATCATAGGGGTGTTGACGAGGTGGTCGTCATCGAATATATTTGTCATATGTGATAGTTCACAAAGGTTGGTCTAGAACCAGTCTTTGTATTTTGTCAAAAAAGATAAGATAGTGATCATGGGATGTTGACGAGGTGGTCGATCCGTATTTGTTTGGGGGCGTTTTAGGGGTCTCTGGTCTAGAACCAACCTTTTCCCTTACTACTACTTCTTCCCACGGTGGTCACTGCTTGCTTTCCACCCAGATCATTACAACTGCGACATCCTGGTCGGATTTCTGTCTGTATCTCAGCTACTGGCACATCAGTCGTAACATTCCATTAATTATCTGTCGGATCTTCAGAGAGTGATTCTTTTGATGTCTGAGCCAGTTCTTCCAAATGAGTCGGTACTCCAAGCTGAGACTCCTTATTTTGAAGACAACGAACGATCGCACTCTTAGCTAAGTCGACGACTTCTCCGACTTCTTCTAATACAGCTATGTTTGTCCCAGCATAGAGCGTCTGGTTATCTGCAGTCGCATTCAGTATCCGCACGGG
>JAECUM010026567.1:0-78260 GCA_016617855.1 Megalonaias nervosa
ATTCAAATTCATTAGACGGACAATGTTTCCAAATACTTCATCTGAATAGAATATTTGAAAATATTCCAAAGCTTTCCTGGAGCCATCTAACACTTGGGTGGGTCCAACTCTCTCAGAAAACTGTAACAAATCTCTTTGGTTTTCCAACTTCGTCCAAATAAAATTACGTGGAGCGTACAATTCCTCTGGTTCAAAACCTTCAAAGTCCTCTTCATCGTCATCACTGTCACCCACAAGCGCATGCCATTGTCTCTCCAGCTGTCTTCTCATATTTTCATCCAACTGTACTAAGTCAAAATTGGTAAAATCCTCAGATAATTCAAAATCTGACACTTTACTCTCATCTGATCTTTCTTTGAACTCCGCCATTTTGGATACAAATTTCACCATTCGGAAAACTCGTTAAAAGTGCCTACTTTGTTCCATATTTCTAGCTGTATACAAGCTAAACCCACGAGATAATCCAAATATAATATCTACATTACAAGAAGGAAGTTATTAGAGGTACCTCGAAATTTATATAGTTGGGTACTATAACGTTAGAGAAGAACACTGCTCCAGACCAGTAAAGCGTCCACAGTGTTTACGGACTTACTTCCCCAGGACCGGAAAACCGGTCCATAGTGATGAAAGGGTTAAACATTTGAAATTGCTACATCTAGGTACTTCATTTTCTATGCCTTTCTTTTTTATGATAGGTGCATTGTGTTTGACAGTTTGTAAATAAATTTGGGTTTTCCAGCTTCCTCAATGCCTCGCTTTTTCTTGACTTGGGAATGAACAATCCAGATGTAGAAAAGATGCATTCAGCACCAGCATTAGTAGCAATTGCCCCCAACAATTGGTTGCTCATAGTCATAATATTATTCTCCAAGTCATAGCACTGTTTCACACTAGTAACTATAACCTGCAATCCTTTGATACAAGTTTTACATGTCACATGACACCAATTTATTACAGGAGAGATAATCCTGTCAAAGTAGAGCCAGACAACAATCTTGTTTTCTTTCAGGCACTGAACATACAATAATATAGAGATTCACAGGTCTACGGCAGCTTGTATATGCAGTGCCTGCTTTTTGGTTAATATGGTATTGTTCAGACTTCAAACACACAATTGACAAATCATTAAAGGTCACCGGCCAAACTCCAACATTTTTTTTACATCAGATTTGCATTACATGATTAAAAGTAATTATACTTGCACAAAAAGAACAAAAAAATTGTCGAGTGTAAAGAAGAAATAATAATTTAATTACTCAAAATAGAAGTGTACAATGCTGTTACTTCCCCTTAGCTACGATTTCCCACCTATAGAGGATGCCAGCTGGAAATGACGTACATTTATCCCCACTAGACAAAGTACATGATTCTTGTTGTCGAAAAATAAAACACTATAAACTATGGATAAGGAACATTTAGATGAAACTACTGAAAACTAATTTACTGTTCTGCCTTATATCGATATGCGTGCATGATGCACTAGATTCTGTTGCTTTCAAAACTGTTCCATTGTTTCAATTTATTTTGAAAATTCCTGTTAATACAGGTAAAAAGAAATCAATGTTGCTTCCCTATGTTGGCCGACTTTATAAAGAAAAAGAAATCGGCACACTTTAAAAAAATCTAAAGGAACCAGATTTGGCTTCCTTATGTCGGCCGACTTCATGAGAAAAAATTTCTTAAAAGATTCCAAAGTCAGTTTCCGGAGTTGGTTTGCTTTGTAATAAAATAACCTTTGTATTTGATATCCTGTAGGTAAGTTGAAGCAAGGAGTTTATTGCTCGTTATGTTTATTCATCACCTGGTCTTCTGTTTGTTTGCCATATGTAATCATAATTGATGTTTGCAGGGCAAATAGTACACACAACAATAACTTGGTTTAATAATACTTTTGTAACCCATGCTAGCGAAAAGATTATCATTTGCACTCACAGTGAATGCATTTTAAAATAATGATTTTTGTTTGCGAGATACCGTCGTATAGTTAACCTGGATACAATACAATCTTGGGCAGTTTGCACGTTATAACTATCATGCGTGAATGGCAGGTGCCTTCAAGCAATTGGGTGATGTTTTCGTCTCTTCCGCAATTTTGTTATTTGACATAAGCGGTACACACTGCAGTAAGGATGCATATGCGAGCAAGCATCTGCTACATATACAGAGTTTGTGGATATATTTTTTTTTTTTATAAATTTTGCATGATGAAAAAAGAAGGAATAAATGATAACAATGCAAGGTTAGGTTCTTTCATTTTATTTTCAAATAAGTGTATGTTTATAAATTATTTTGTACTGTGCTGGGGGGGGGCACAAATTCAACACAGAATTGTTTCCTTTCTTATTTGTATGGAATAATGGAGCAAATATAATTGACGATATTGACTTAGTAAACGACAAGCTTTTAATTTATGCGCTCACACACTAAGACAACTTGAAAAATAAAAACAAACAATGAAATTAACTGGTAAGAGCTTCATGTTGCAGCAACTAAACACTGACAAAATGCTCAACATTATTCTCTCTCTCTCTCTCTCTCTCTCTCTCTCATGTGTAATCAAGTTTGTATTATATGTAGCAGTGTTACAACCTGAAGCCTAAAATTAAATATATTTGTTATATCTCTTGTACACTACCCTTAGTGTTACGTATATGTATTTAATTGTGTGTTAGATTTTAAATTCTTTTTTATTTTATTTTTTGTTTGATTACATTTTATTGTAATGATCATTTTCACGGGATTTGATATTTTTGAAAAAAAATCAGTCTGATTAGAACATAAAGTATGACTTAAGCACTATTTTTAGCTCACTTTGGTTCATAGATTTTGTAAACACTATGCGAAAATGATTGGCTATTACCAAGGTCATTTTAGGCCCATGTGTTAGCTAAGTTGTAAACAGCCTTTCTTTTTTATTTCTCCAGCATGAGAATCTGTTTCTTAGATAGGGCTATTCTTGCCTACATGTTAAATGGCATTTTTATTTTACTGTGCTATTCAAATTAGTGGTCACGTAACCCCTCACGTGAGCCACCATGTGATTTAAAATCCAGGCTTAAAACAGCTATTTTGCTAGTAGATTGGTCAGTCGTAAAATTGTACCATTGCGCTCAAGGTATTTGTCAAGTTGTTGCTATTTGAGTTGATTTTCGTATTTAAAATAATTTATTCACCCTGGGAAATATTCTACTTCAACGAAATACTTGGACAAAGATATTCAGTGGAAATTTTTTTGGAATTTTAAATGGGAACATTATAAATTGTTATTCAATGAGGAATTGTTGCCATTAGTACAACGACCTCAACTGAAATTGTTGTCTTCCATATTGGAACTTCATAGAGATTTGAACCTGGATTCAATTAGAACTGTTTAGTCATAGGACATATTTTTCAATTGTAGGATTAATTTTTGGATTATATTCACAAACTGCAAGTCCTATTTCATATTTTTATTTTGTTTTCTAGGGAAATAAATTATTTTGTTAAATTTACAAAGCTTGTTGGCTTCAATCTTTTCTTTTGTTACCTTTGTATGAGCCTACACGTAACATTAGAAAAATGTATAGGTATTCTGTAGAATATTGTTTTATAAGTCAGTGTTGATAATTTGACCAAAAGACTTAAATTGAGAATGTCATTGTACAGATGCATATATTTGTTTAGCATACAAATAATGTATATAAATATTTTAATTAGAACGAACACTTTGTTTTCTCTAATATATATGTATGTTATGAAGTATGATTATTTTCTTTGAAAGAATATCAAGATGGTTTGTTTAAATTTAGTTTTTTTTTCCTGAAACCTATCTTACATAGTATCATCTTCTTGTTTGAAGAAAAAGAACTTGTTCAGACTATTGTTAAGTTGAGCTGAATTGTCTTTTGAGTTGGTCAGAATTGTCTTTGGGCCAAATTGACTATAATCCGGCATTAATAATACAACTTTCCCATCCCTCACCCTATTCAATCCCATAGCTTGAATTCACTTTTTTTCTGGTAAAAAGGGTCTTTTGGAAAAAGAAAGAACCCTTTTTCTCATCATCACTCTTTTGGTTGCATCATAGGTGTCAGCCCCTCAAGATGAAAACCTGTACGCCAGACCAATAAAAACCTTACAAAGACCCAAAAAACCTTACATAAAAAAATGTATTCATGCAGTATATAAGATCAACAGTTTTAAAACAAGAAATACTATACAAAAAGTACTTTTTACACATATTTACATAATTATTTACATCTCTGAAAATTTATTTCATTCTTTTTACTTATAACACTATCATCTTCCTGCTTTGGCTGAGTAAAGAAGCTTTTGATGGATGCTCCCTTCTTCATTTCAAAATTTCTTTCATGCAGTTTTGTCCTGAAGTGTTCCTCCAAATCATATATGCTCAACGCTACCACTTTAATGTTTTTACTGCATATTTTATAAAAAGCATGGGATGATCCTAACTTGGATACATCTATAATGCCCAGGAAGATTTTAATCCAATCAGCCTGAAGCTTGCCACAACGTCGGTCAGTATCTTAAAGCTTGCGTTTCTTTGAGTTTGGCTCAGCCATTTGATGGATCGAATATTTCAACTAGATGAAAGAAATAAAAAAAAAAAATTTAAAAATTTAGATTTGACATGTGATATAGGAAGATCTCCTGATTGCAAATTTGTTATAAATTTATATTTTTCCCCATAAACCCCAAGATATTACGCCAGGAGCTATCCAAAAAATTGAAATCTAGAAATAAAACATTAATAAATTGACAAAGTAGCAGTCCAGAAGTTTATACCTCGTAAGCTGTTGATCGTTTCTACTAAAATTGTGTATCTGGTGTTTGAAAAGTTATGAATTTGCTATATGGTGTGCTGATTTTGGTCACAAACCTGATATATATTGGCAGTGTTATATATTTTTGAGCCATGAGAACGACCTCACTTGGTATCTGTACTATGTCTGTCTTTATGGCAATGCATTTTCCTGTTTGCATTACATATCTGACAAACTTTATTTAAAACTATAACAGCACGATAAAATGGCAGTGCTAAAATCAGTATTTATTTTTAATTAGTATATTGTTAAAAATTTTAATAAATCGACTTTATCTCCACACAGAAAAGTCGGACGAATTACTGTTACACCAACATGACTGCAACACTATGTAAAGTGTGAAAATTGATGCAAACTTTATGCTTTTGATATAATAATAAGTATAAATAATAAAATAATAATGTATTGAATAAGAAAACATTACACAGGTAGTTAGTCAATATTAGAAATCTGAGCATCAAATTTCAGGGCGATAAACAACAAGATCTTCACACACTGGAGTCAAAGGAAAAATGCGGTTTTGAGTATGATTTGATTGTTTCAAGCCACCCTAATCTCACTGAATTCTCGTTCTAAAAAAAAAAAATAAGGAATAAAGTCCCGATGCACACAAAACTAACACAAAAAAAAATTGCACGAAAAACCGTACAAAACCGTTGTACTGCCGTACACTGAGGAAAAAGGAAAAAAACGTACAAATTACGGGTAAACCAAACAAGTTGACACCTATGGGTTACATCCATATGCAACACAGTGCACCATATTTGCTGTATAAAAGCACAATTGTAAGATTAAGATATATCACATAGACATTTACATGGGGAAATTAAACACTTGAATGGCTAGGTTGAATAGAAGGGATAAATGTACATCATATCTGTTTCTGGCACGTGGAAACTACCAATTGTTTGTGGAGATTGCCAAATAATTTTTTCATTTAAAAAACCCGATTTTTAAGTCGAATTAAACATTTTTATGGTGTGCATACATAACAAAGCATTTTGTATATGATTATAATAATATCACACGTTTGTACAATATAGGTGGCCAGTGACCTTTAAGTTGAGTAGATCCCATCATCCTACGTGTGTTTACATGGACTCACATTTTGAATGTTAGATATTCTAATGTTATTTCCAAGTGATTTAGGTCACAAAAGCTGTGTAGTTTATCATCATATAAAAAAAATTAATCCTTAGGTTTTTTTAAAATTATTTATTGTTTTGAGTGATTTAAATCATGAATTTAACCCTTTCATCACTAAGAAACTTTGTAGGCATGGAGTCCTCAACACTAAGTAACTTTGGAGTTGTAAAGCAAAATGACTTGTTGACTTTGAAATAACATAACTTTGCCAATTTTAAAGATATCTGGCTGGATTAGGTGTCAAAATCAAGGTTAAAAATCATATTTTATGACAAATTCACTAAAATATGCATATCTATTATAACTGTTAAAATACAGGTGCAAACAGGTAACACAACAGGTAAAATACAAGTAATTATCTATTTACTTCTTAGAAAACTTAGAAAGTTCCCAAAACTTGTTCAATTGACCCTAGATGTACTCGTGAATAATTCCATTAGCAACACAAGTCTTTCTTTCAGATATTTGGCAGGTAGAAGCTTTCATCAAGGTGAGATCTGTCCACACACCTGTATTGCCTCTGGCACGTTTGATCGTCGCATTCATATTCGTTAGACGGACAATGTTTCCAAAAACTTCATCTGAATAGAATATTTGAAAATATTCCAAAGCTTTCCTGGAGCCATCTAACACTTGGGTGGGTCCAACTCTCTCAGAAAACTGTAACAAATCTCTTTGGTTTTCCAACTTTGTCCAAACAAAGTTACGTGGAGCGTACAATTCCTCTGGTTCAGAAGCTTCAAAGTCCTCTTCATCCTCATCACTGTCACCCACAAGCGCATGCCATTGTCTCTCCAGATGTCTTCTCTCATTTTCATCCAACTGTACTATCGAAATTGGTAAAAATCCACAGATAATTCAAAATCTGACACTTCACTCTCATTTGATCTTTCTTTGAACTCTGCCATTTTGGATACAAATTTCACCATTCGGAAAACTCGTTAAAAGTACCTCCTTTGTTCCATATTTCTAGCTGTATACAAGCTAAACCCACGAGATAATCCAAATATAATATCTGCATTACAAGAAGGAAGTTATTAGAGGTACCTCGAAATTTATATAGTTGGGTACTATAACGTTAGAGAAGAACACTGCTCCAGACCGGTCAAGCGGTCCACAGTGTTTACGGACTTACTTCCCCTGGACCGGAAAACTGGTAGTGATGAAAGGGTTAATTAAATCCTCTGATTTGAATCGATGAACCCACCCTGGTGTAAATCCATTGATATTGTATCATTTGCTGTATGTCTTATTATGATGGGATTCAGTTTGTAAGAAATGTCTTTGTTGAATATATCTGACAGTTTAAGTAAAACTTTTGACTAATGTTAATTTCACAGTTTCATGCATGTTCATGACGAACAAATTGATCTTGCAATAGAACATGCTGCCTGGTTATATACTATGGCTTGCAGCATATGTACTACATGCATGTTCATTTACATGGTTGCTGGTTTTGAATATGTTTACAGGCAGTAGACTAAACTAAGACTTTTAATTGTGTAAACATGCACATACCAGTTGGCCAATAGGAGATCATTCTATGATTGTTGGAGTTCCTGCACTTTGACACAATGCTTTTAAAACATTCGATTGCTAGTTTCATGTCTCACTTTAACTTAGAAGACATTATGATGTTATCTTCAAAACAGAAGAAATCATGCAATTTCCTTGGGGAAAGAAAATCATGAACAAGTCTGAGCAAGGGAGTGAGGATGAATACTGACAAAATCAATCACATTGCACTTCCAGCAGATGCAAAGAAAAAACTCTCTCTCTCCCTCCCTCCCTACCTACCTACCTACCTACCTTTTGAGAGTGTGCTTGCAGGGGTCCTAAACAGTAAACCAAACCCATATTATTCAGACAACGTCCACTCCATGGTGGTCATCAGATGCGACTCCGCAAGAAAGTGCGGTGTACAGAGCTATTCAACTTGAAATGCTATGGCACTCCATTTGGACACGGAGATAGTGGAGGTTTCTTCTTAATTGTCTTCAGTCTCTCCCCTATCACTGCAAGGTGTGATATTTTTTTTTTTTTAGATCACATGAGCTCTACTGTAGTTATAATTAAATTGATAAAGCTGTGACAGAAGAAAAATTCCTGAAGATTATATGAATTTTTATTGTTTGAAAAAATATGCACAATTTAAATTTTTTAATACAGTAAAGTCAGAATTGGCACAAGATCATGGGTGGGGGAGATCTGGCTCAGCGGTAGGTTTTGATTCACTAGCAGCATCAGGAGAAGTGAGGTGAGGATTCAACTGTAATAGACATTATTTTTCTCAGGCTCTGTCTTAAAAAAGAAATCAGTGACTTTTCACAGAAATCCAAAGTGTTTGCTAAAATTGGTAGGTTGGTTGTCAACCCCTCCCCCTTCCCCATGTTTTGGACATGTATGTTGACTTCTTAAAGAAAGCACAATGTCAGAACTTGCCTCCATTGATCTCTTTGATCCATGTGGGACCAATGATCCATAGATAACTAACACTTTTCCATTGGTTAAACCTTTACCTCCAAGTCTGTTGCTGGGTAGGCAGCTGATATTCATGTCCTTAAAGTCACACAGGGTATTGTGCTATAAATAGAACATCTGTTTTCTCTCTGACTCAAGCTTTGGCCTGCCTGTTAAATTTATCGCAGTGTTGTGTATGTCAAGTTCAGTGTCAATTCTAACCCTCTCAAGACCTACTCAATAAAGTAGTCACTATTTTTCTGCAAGTTAAACTAATTTTTGTTAATGTGTAATGAAATATCATGTATTATGATTGTGTTATTGGAAAACGTGCATTTGAAAAGTTCAGAAGTATCACCAGATGTTGCAGAGGCAATATTATTTCAGCTAAAAAGTTTGACCAATACGCTTAGACGTTTGTGATCTCCGGTTAAGTTTCAGAAACTGCAGCTCCACACCCCATGGACATAATGATTTCTTGATAGATCTCTCAACTTTACATAATCCATGTTTTTTTTTTCTTCTAAGTTTCATTTAGTGACGGTTTTCATCACCCACGTAAGCAATGCTTAAGTTTGCAAGACATGATGGCCAATACATAGCTGCCAACCCTCATGATTTTGGCGTGAATTTCATGACTTTCTACAGTGATTCACGTATTCACGCCGCATGCCAAAAAATCATGAATTCCCCAATTCTCAATTATTTTCCCATTAAGTGCTAGTCGTGATATCGTCCATTGCCGAAATGGTCTGGTACTGCTAGTCATAATATTAGTACAACTATAGCTGATTGGTACAGTTGGCCTGGTAGCAAGCAAGCATTTTAGCGTATTTTAATCTATATGTATAAGAGTAGTTTTACAAGTGCTTTTGAAAGAAACCAGGGCCTAACCAGAATTTTTCTCCGCATATGTGCCACCAACACTGATTTGAATTGCCGTTCGGCATCGCATCTTGAAAACGTCTTCACCACCAAGGAAAAAGAAATGTATTGCACAACAAGTGAAGTTTGGTTTGGACTATACCAAACATTTTCTGTGCATTCAGCCAACAAATACCGATATATATCATGCTTTTTGCACACAGTGTGCCACAAATTTTAGCGTTGGGCATCAAGACGATGTGAGGAAGCACATTGGTAGCAAAAAGCACATCGAGGTTGGGAAACTACATGACGACGGCTTTTTCGATTGTTGGAATTTTTGAGATTGAAGGATCAGCATATATCATAATTTTGCTTGAGTTCAGTTTTCCGTACATGCACCGACACCACTAATTGTTCACCGTCCACGTTTCATCTTCTGGATTAATACCATTTTGTAATTAAGCTACACTGCAGTTAAAATGTATTCACCTCCAAAGAAAACAATTTGTATTCCACAAAAAAAGTGAAGTATAGATTGGAGTGTGCCAATATTTGGCCTAGCATTCAGCCATCAAACATCGATGTACATTATGCTTTTCACACAGTAGTGTGCCACGAATTTTACAATTGGGAATGTGCACAAGGAATGGTATTGTTGCTTACAATTTACCTGTCATAGATGTACCATGTAGTAATATTATTATATAGTACATGTTTTACAACGATACAAACCCCTGTGGGCATGTGGCAGAATGATGTGAAAAAGCACACTGCTATAGCACCCCCAGCAGATTTCAGTTTTGGAGCACTTTAAGCCACCTACTCAAGTCCTGCATGCTACTAATGCTGAAGCATTGTTTGTGAGCTTTCTTGCTGAACATAACCTGTCTTTCTCAGTTGGAGATCAGCAACAGTGACAGTGAAAGATTATTTCCTATTGTGAGGAAAAATAAGACAAACTGTAAGTGCCTCCTTAGGTGCTGAAAATTTGCACCAATTTTAGTCACCAAAATTAACCAGCAGGCAAGAAGCCTGAACTGTTTTGAAAATAAATTTACCATAGTCTGATTGAGGAAGTTCAAGACTGCCACAGCATCATGTCATGACAATAGTGTGAAGTTTCAGTATATCAGTAAATTTGGCTGCAAATATAGTAGTACATGTAATCAGTGTAAATAATAGGTTTTAGTTTTATTTTGGGATTTTCATATAATGCAGTACTGACCATCGAAATGGATGGAGTTAGTTTCATGATATAATTTTTCACTAATTGTGTTCACAATTCACTAATTTTTATCCCACTTTTCACTAATTGCGAGTCTGGAGAGTTGGCAGCTCTGCCAGTAAATGTACCCCGGTTAACTTTTCTTGTGGTTTTTACCCCAGTAATCAGAATATTTCTTGTTATAATTCTTCACTTATTGATTTTTTTTGTTGAGAGATTGATTGTCCCTTTCCTGTCAACATTGGTTTTGTTTGTTACACAACATTTCTAGATCATGCTATAAGCCAAAGCTTGAGCTAGATCAAGACTAAATCTGGATAAACTAATCTCTTAATTTGACCCCAATGATTGTATTTACTTTATTCGTTTTTTTGTTTTGCTATTATTCAGCAAGGCTGTAATTTATGGTAATTTCATCATGACTTGGAATCGCAAGTGGCAGTTTGCACAAGAATGCAGTAACATTGATCTATTTTTTATTTATTACGTACCATTTTAAAAAGCATGAAATTCTCTGCAAAGCCTTTTTCTAAAAATGCAATAATTCAGTGCATCAAAAAAATCAAATAAGCTAGGAAACATAATTTTCTGAAATTTTTTTTTTTTTTAAACTTTATATTTGAAATGTTCAATTTACCTCCAATATATAAGAAACTTCGAGAAAGTTTGTCATTTAATTGTCAAAATTCATCAGGAATGTCAAAGGTTTTTACAATTATATTAAATTTACCAACATTAGAATCAGAGTAAGAAGCAGATGCAGATACTGTCAGTTTTTTTTGGGGGGGGGGTGTATTTTGTCCATGTCCTTTAATGCATCAAGACTTCATATATTGCTCATAAAGTTATATTTTTAAAATGTAATTGTTAAAAACATATGAGCTTTTTGACATGATTTAGAAAATTCAGAAGTGTGTAAATAGTAAGAACATGTCATGAAAACCAACTGCAGTGAGAGACCAGGTTGTCACATGACAGATGTATTGAATTTTAAAGTGTTTTTGACTTGTTATGAGAGATATCAGTGGTCTTTCAAGCTGGGTTCTACTGTAGTTCCAGATCTTTTGGAAATTATGTCACTGAAATTAGTCTTCTGTGTCTTCTTGTATCTCCTATAGTCATACTGAATGGGAAACAAAAAACATTGATGCAAAAAATAAACATGACTACCTTCATTGTTGGAATATCAACAGGAATCAGTTTTCATGCAGATGGTGTATTCTTTCTCTGCTCTTGTGATATGTATAAGTTTATTTTATAAAAAAAAAAAATAATTGTTGCCAAAGATCTGGCCACTGTCACACCTTCATAGTAGAATTAATACACTGTGAACAAAAGCTTATTCGCTTATTCCCCTGATTTTGGATTGGTTCTTCATTATGTTGATTCCTTGAACTCTGTTGTTTTGGAGATGACATTTTGTTGATGCCGAAAATTGCTCATTGATTATATAAATTAGCATGATAAAGGATCAGTTTTTACATTGAGTTTTTAAAAAAAAATCTCTTTTGTACTTTTATATTTACAAAAAAGGTCTTTATGGTCTAGTGGCTGTTTCCCAGTGTTTTAGGCATAAATTTGTTATGAAAGGGGAGTAACAGGGCAGTGTGTCTATATGGGTATTCCATGACAGTGTGCCTTTATTGGGAATAGAATTGTAAACATATTGCTTACTTAATATTGATGCTTTTGTTACAGGAGGATGAGAAATTTCTCACTACCCTTTTCACTCAACTGACTGATGATGAAACGGATGATGGAGTACGGAGAAATCTCATTCTGTTTCTCAAGGAATTTTGCACATTCTCACAAACACTACAGCCACAACGGAGAGAATCATTTTTCAAGGTGGGTTCAGTTGATGTGAACTAAAAAAAAAAAAAAGAATTTTAGGCAAGAAAGTTGAAATCTTGTTGTGTTCATTCACTTATTTTTGTCAGTAGTAATTTTGATAGTTTTACAAGAAGACATTTTTGTTGAAATTCAATTTTTGTATTATGCTCTAATAGGGTAACCACTGTGCTTGGTTTTGTTTGTTGGGAAAACACATTTTGGGGGGATTTTGTTTTGCATTTAATCAATCCCCATTATAGGCTGACATTTGGGTTTGTTGGGTTGGATGAGAAAACACATTTTTCTTGTTTGTTTATTATTGTCTTTATTAATATCTTAATGAGCTGACCACTGGGTTTGGTCTTTTTTGTGAAAGAAAGCAAATTTTTGTTGTTATTAAAAAAAATTTAGTCTCCACATAATCATTTGACCACTTGGCTGGAGGTTTTGCGAGAAAACATTTTTGTTATTGGTATTTATATCTTTATTATTCCCATTCTTTTTTACTGGACCCGAAAAGGTTGACCAATCAGATATGCACAGAAAAGAAAGAACATGCACAATGCATACAACATGCATTGTTGTTAGGTTTACAATTTATAACTTCGTGTGTAGAAAGTCTGTCTGTGTCTTCTAGGTATTTATGATTTAGACATTAACAAAATCACTTGAAGATATATTTTTAATGTCATCAAGTCATGATTGAGGCTAATTGTTGGTTTATATTTAATTGTGTTGATTGGAAGGATTGATTTGTTGCCATAGATTTGTTATTGTTGGGTCCTCAAATTAGTATATTGTGGCATCCACAAATTTTGTGAAAATTGATACTGCATAAAAATTACAAACAATATTCTGATATTAATCAGACCACTCTGGTGGCCTAAGTGGTGAGAGCATCTGTCTCTGATGGTACTGGCAGCAGCCTCGCTTGGCACAAGGCATTAAGAGGTTAGTGTTGAGACTGGTCGACCAGATGTCAGGATAGTATGACTGGGTGGGACATGATGCTACATGTCGGCAGCATGATGCCTCATCACTGTAAACTGCCACACTGCAGACATTGTAGCAATATGAATAAAATTGTTAAAGCTATGTTAAAAATTAAAACAAACACACAAAGACTGTTATTAATCTCTGCACATAAATTCCTTTTCATTGAACTTACACTTTGACTATCTTAATTTTATTTTATTTTCTGCATGATAACTTTTACAGCACCCATTTTTGCCAAATTTTGTTTGTAACTTGCACTTGGGGTAAGGAAAAATGCTATTGATGTCTAGATCAAGAAGTCAAAGGTTAAGATCACTGACTGCAGGAAAAGAAAAATGATTTCTAGACAATAATATTACCTGAGCATACTTGTGGATAGTTTGCGCTTAGGAAGAAAGAAGCCTGTTGATTTCGGGATCAGAAAGTTATCGGTTATGATCATTACGAGGACAAAGAAGAAAAATGGTTTCTGCAATTTGGAGATTTGTTCAAATTCACCTACCCTGATCAGATTTTGTGGATATCTTCCACTTGTTTTAAGGATTAAGCCTATCAGTTTTTGTGTGTAGAGGTAAAAGTTCAAGGTCACAAACTAAAAGAAGAAAATGGTTTGAGTTGTGCATCACATATATGACCAAACATTGAGGATAGTTTGCATTTTGGGTAAGTAAGAAGCCTGTCAAGTAGGAGGTGAAATGGGACAAGGTCAGGTCAAATTGACAGAAAGAAGAAAGCTTTTGGTTAAAAAAATTTTGTTCTTGACTGTATCTTCATCAAAGATTGTGGATAACTTTAAGATTTCGTACAGAGGAAGACTTGATTTGGAGGTCAAAAGATCAAAGGTCATTGTCACTAAATGAAAGAAGAAAATGTGTTTTGCATAATAATGTTAGTTTGGGGGGGGGGGCATGCACTCACAGTATATAAGAAACAATTATGATTTTAGGGTCAAAATATCCAAGATCAATGTCTGTGTGGCTCAAAGAAAGAAGGGTTTGGTATAAAAAGTTTTTATTTCTAGAGTAAGTACCTTGACCAGACTTAGGTCAGAAGTGTCATTGTTATGGTAAGTCTAATAGAAAACAATAGTTTCAAACAGCAATTTTTGTTCATAACTGCATACCTTGACCAAAGGTAAAGGTTATTGAGACCCATTGGTCACTGATCTCCAGAGTCCATCATGCCCAGCTAGTTTCTGTTGGGGCTATTGAATACAAGACGGGTGTATAATGTGCCACTCAAGGCACTCTTGTTTTAATGTTGCAGTTTGTCATAACTTAAAAAGGCACAGGCCTAATGGTAGCATTAAAACAGATAGGTATCTGTTGAAATATACAGCTCTTTGTAAGTCCTTATTGTTAATCTGACAATTTTTTTTTCACATTATTTGTACTCAACTGCAGCCAAGAGTGTTTTGCTGTGTTATGGATGGCTGTAGCCTTATTTATTCTCAGCGTATTGTATAAGGAGACAAAATAGGTTAATGTTACAATAGTTGTTACTGTTAGTATTGATATCAGCAAAGGGTGTTATTGTGAGTTAAAAGTTGTATTACAATATCAGCACTTTTATGATCTTATGCAACTCTGTATGGGTGTTCTATTGCAGTTAAATAGAAATTGATTTATGTGAGCCAGGTGGGGGTGGGTGTTACAACAAATCTTTGTTGTCACCATATTTTCTGATAATATTATCCTGCTGAATCTGATGATCACAATATATATGATAACATAACTAGTATCAGCTCAGTTTTTGAGCATTACATGCAAATTCAGTCTTTACTGATTTAATTATCTCTAATTTAAAAAAAAATGTGGGCTATGTTCGTATGACACATTCATTGATAAGAAAATATGTCTTGAGCTAGTATAAAAGAAACAAGGATTTAATTAAGGTATGCACAATGTAATAAAGAAGAATAAGAGTCTTATTGAAGTTTTACATGCGTTGCATAATAATTTTCCACATAATCTATGGTGTCTATAAATCTGATGAAAATGATTTCTTTTTTTGTGCAAGTCAAAAGGAATGCTTGCAGAATGTAAGACTGAACTTTTATCCTCTCTCTTTGTTACAGACATTATCCAATTTAGGAGTTTTATCAGCAGTTGAAATCATATTGGTAAGTTTATTTTTAGTATACATTATAAACTTGATACAAATTACCTTTGATTCTTTCTGTATGTTGTATGTTATGTGCTTTGTGAAATTATTTACAGTCTTTATAATATTGTCCATGCACTCTGTATAGTTCAATTTTTTTGACAGAAGTTCATTTGATCTTGTTGGAAAATACTCGTCCCCTTAGTTGTCAACATCTTAACACATCTTTACCTGATAATCTCACCTCTGTCTGCGTGAGTTCAAGTCTCGGGCTCTGCCAGTGTGGGTATGTGAGAAAGCTTGCTTCTTGCGTGTCGGTGGTTCTTTCTGAGGTTTTCCCTGGTTCTTCCTCCACCATTTATACTGGCCGCCATGTATAGCCTATCTTGTGCTGAAAAATGGCATTAAACCCTACAACATCAGCCTGATAATCACCAGAAAAAATTGTCCAGTCCGTAAAAACAGTAATGGGCATAAAATGTGTCCACCCTATGGATTGATACAATGGTTGTCAAGATATTTGACCCAACACTAAAAACATTCATTAGTTTGCAAGTCAAGGCTAGTGAAATTTGCATGTGAGTAGTTCATATTATTTTTGTGAACTCCCCACTCCCCCCCTTTCCAGATCCCCATTGTTGTTTGAGATTAATTTCTGCATATAATAAAATAGAATATTGTGAAAATAATATTAGTGTAAATTGTTGGTTTTTTAAAATTTTATCAGCAAATACATATTGTAAGAGTGATTGCTGCATTTTTAAAAATTTAATCTTATACAAAACTAACAATCCATATTGATTGTCAGAATGGCCAACAGCATTACACTAGGATTAAGCATCTCGGGATGACTTTTATTTATACGGCTTATTTTGCTAACAGTGAAATATTTTGTGAAGAGCAGATAAGATGTACTTGATAGTGTTACGTGTGGGCTCATACAAAAGTAACAAAAGTAACAAAAGCAAAGATTGAAGCCAACAAGCTTTGTAAATTTAACAAAATAATTTATTTTCCTAGAAAACAAGATAAAAATATGAAATAGGACTTACGGTTTGTGAATATAATCGAAAAATTAATCCTAGAATTGAAAAATATAAGTCCTATCACTAAACAGTTCTAATTGAATCTAGGTTCGAATCTCGATGAAGTTCCAATATGGAAGGTGATGACGTCAGATGAGGTTGTTGTATTGATGGCAACAGTTCATCGTTGAAACACAATTTATAATGTTCTGTTTAGAATCCCAGAATAAATTTCCACTGAATGTCTTTGTCCCAGAATTTTTATAAGGAAGAGTATTTTCCAGGATGAATAAATTATTTTAAATATGAAAATCAACTCAAATGGCAACAACAAGACAAATACCTTGAGCCCAAATATACAATTTTACGACTCGCAAATCTGCTAGAAATCGTCTGTGTTAACCCCCGATTTCAGATCACATGGTGGCTCACATGACGGGGCGACGTGATCACTAATTTTAACAGCGCAGTAAAAAAAATGCTAATTATTACGTATGCAAGAATAGCCCTATCTAAGAATCAGATTCCCACACTGGAAATAAATTAAAAAAGAAAGGCTGTTTACAACTCAGCTAACACATGGCCGAACATGACCTTGGTAATAGCCAATCATTTTCGTTCAGTGTTTACAAAATGTCGCAACCAAGGTGAGCTAAAAATACTGATAATATAATACCTTTTCGTTCTATTCAGGTCAAAACAGAGAAGTGAATTTTCCAAAAATAGTCAACTCCCTTGAAAATTGTCATTACAATAAAATGTAATGAAACAAAATTAAAATAATAAAGAATTTAGAACTAACACACAAGTAATTAAATTACATATTCGTAACAATAGTAAGAAAATTTCTTGTACCATCAGTGATTAGAGAGTTCATGTAATAAGGGGGCCTTGAACATTTGTCGCATATGTTCAGACTAGGCTAGCTTGGTAAATTCCAATCTGATTAAAATCAGATCTCCACTGTCCTTCATGAAATCGGATGACGACCGCTTAGGGGTCATGTCCTGGCTACCTGTGTTATTACCATAATTTCTAATTTTATCAGCCAATCAGAGAAATCTTTAGTTTACAGATAAATAGATGAAGATACCTAACTATACTTGTCACACTAGCACATTTCTGTTATGATAACACAAGTACTTTTCCCACCATCCAGCAAATAAATTCTTTCGACCACATACTCTGATGATAAAAGCTGCCTCGCTTTTGAATTGACATACTGACACCATTGTGCACTGTCAGTGTGACTGGAGTACGGAATACAAGGGAGACAAGAAATGTTTTCACATTGATTCACATGATACTCCTTTATCTAAACAATGCCTTCCTCATGAAGCAAAAATTCAGTTAGCATATACTAAATGGTCAGTATATATTTATGCTCTAGTGACTGCTTAAGGCAGGGAGAAACCATTGATTGGTTGGGAAACATCAGGTTGCTGACTACATACAAGACATTTTATCTAGGAAATTTGATTTGGGAGTGGGGATTAGAATGGCTGTTGCGAACAGGTGACCATTAGGACAGATTTGACTATATTCATTTACATGCTTTTTGATTATATGTATTTGTTTTACAGGGTTTAGATGATGATAAGATGAAAAGTGCAGCCATTGACATTTTCTCATACATAGTTGAATTCAGTCCGTCCATGGTTAGGGAATTTATCCTTAAAGAAGGCCAATCTCAAGATGATGTAAGTAATGTTTGGTGTGTGTGTCTGGGAGAGGCTATGATGTACGTTCTGTTTGGTGTGTCTGTGAGAGGACGTGTGAGTGAGTGAGCGAGCAAAGAGTGAGAGAGAGAGAGAGAGAGAGAGAGAGAGAGAGGGAGAGAGAGAGAGAGATCGGTTCTGTTTTAAAAGATACTTGTTTAAAAGCATTTTAAAGTTTGATACATGTTATCAACCTATATAACTGCTTCAGCACAAGTTCAGATACTCCATATAAAGAACTACCATGATTATTGTACTAATATGCACATGTTATTCATGGAATACATATGCCTCATGCATCTTAGAACTGTTGTACAGAATAATCGGCTTTATATATGGCGGGTAACTGGATTACCTAATTGTGATCGAAGGCCCTATAAAGTTGAGAATGGTCTAGAATGTCATGGTCTATATGCTTGCACAAAAAATAAAAGTTGATTGATTAATTTAGAAGTTCGTTTTTGTCCATTGTTACTGATGAATCTGATCCCATGAGATATGCAGACCTGCTAACCCTTACGATTTGACCGTTAGTCTTATAGAAATGACCCTTAAAACATGGACTTGCAGAATAATAGAAAAAACTATGGAAATGTGATTATTGCAGTAAAATCTTGATCCTAGCTTGTTCATGTTTGATTCAGATCTGGGTTTCATATTCAGTTCAATGGAGACTGTTGGAGAACTTTAAACTGCATATATTTTTTCATGGAAAATGTCTGCATGATCAAATTGTTGCTTATAGAAGTTTGTAAAATGGTATCCAACAAACGATACATGTTTAAGACAAAGTAGACAGTAAACCTCATAAAAGTTAAAATATTTGGCACAAAAGATTGAAAGGAATATTTAAGATTCTTGGGGTAAAAAAGCATGAATGGCAACAATTGTGTTTATTAGACATCATGTGTTGCTTTATTTCTCATGTCGGCAGAGATAATTGCCTGTGCTAGGTGAAAAAAAGCCAAAAGAATTAAATTGGGCTGAGAAATAGCAAGAAGCCATTGGGTTTGGAGTTGCAGCTTTTGCAACCATACTGGTGGTAATTAAAAGTCCCGATGTACTTCACAAACCTTTTAGTTGAACATAACCATCACTGCATCAGTCTCCTATCACACTTCTGAACTTTTTAAATGCTTGTTTTCCAACCTGACTATAGCAGTACATGTTCATTTTCATTGCAACTTAATGAACAATTGGTCTGACTTGAAGAAAACTATTGACTCCCTTGCTGAGGTCTTAGGGTTGGCAGGTCTGGACACGCGGATTGTATGAAACAATTCATTGTGGTCTTCAAATTTCATCTGAGCAATGTTATAGGCTTGCTTGTTAAAAGCACATGGAAAGAATTCTTAGACATTGACTGCTCTCCTTTGTGATTGCAACTGTTATTTCATGTATTGCAGTCATTTTATTTGTGATGTAATTTATAAATAGCACATGGCTGCTATATTAAATCGATTATTCTCGGACACTATTCCTGTCTGGAACCACACAAATCTGTCATCAGTTATTGATTATTGCTTTAGTGGTAAAGCAGTTGGAAGTTTCTCAAGCATAAGGTTGTCAGTGTGAAGATATTCATTAAATCATGCCATGGCAGGTAGAGTATACATGTGCAATAGAGCTGGGTACCACAAATAATTTTGTACTGTGTGAAGATATTCATTAAATCATGCCATGGCAGGTAGTGTTTACATGTGCAATAGAGCTGGGTACCACAAATAATTTTGTACTGTGTGAAAATATTCATTAAATCATGCTATTAGGCAGGTAGTGTGTACATGTGCAGTAGAAAGTATGTACTGCTTTATTTCTGAACCTACTGCAATATGTACCATGGTCTACTGCAGTTATATTAGGGACCAACAATTCGTCTGACAATAGCTCTAAAAATATCTTGCTCAGATTTACTGCAAAATAACACCATATTATATCCATGATGTTATTTGGAAAAGAAAAATAAATAGAGATAAAAGAAAATATTTCAGCTCAAATAATCACAGGCCCCATCACTTGAAAATTAAATGGCCAGTACCTTATAGAAGATAAATTTGCTATGTGTATGTTAATTGTTTCTTTTTTTGCAATCTAAAATCTGTAATTAAAGAGGGATGATTAAATTTACACCATAGCTGATAATTTGTAAAGCATTGTGCTAACACTAGAGAGCCAGTTGTTACAAATAGGAATTGTTGAGACTGAACCTAACAAATTTACCAGCTACACAACTGATAATATGCAGGGTACCTTTGAGAGGAATGCCAACACTTGGGCAAGATATTTATCAGAAAGGGCCAATAAACATAAAACACTTGCTCAACAAACAAAAAAATATTTAGTGGACTTAAAAAATTATGTAAAGTTCAGACAAAAGACAAGTACACTCCTAAAAATCATAGGATGAAAGAAAGGAATACATATACTTAACACCTTCACATACGCTAGTAAATAACTAAAAGATGACACTTGGGTTTGGTTGTTGGGTTGGTATTATATTATTATTTTGTTTTAATCCTAAATTTTTCCGACAGTTGGGTTTGGCCTAAATATGTTGAACAACATTCCATTTGGCCACTGCAGTGGTATATGTGACAAGTCTGAAATGTGTAATTAAAGGATCATAAATATAATTATATTTGTAATATTCTCCATTAATTTTGGGCAGATATAACCAATCTGTAAACTGTAATTTTTTGTTCAGTTTTGTCATGAGTAATGAAAACACTCCGTTAATATCATTAAAGATCCCTCAGGATTGCCATACATTCCTTCCTGAAGGAAACTACTGATGCAGTGGTACAGCAAATAAGTACCATGGTACATAACACTGGAAAAGTAAGGTTGTAAACCTGTATACTAATCATACACAGTGGACCTCTAAGGTGCAGTCATGTAGTTACTTTTAAAACTGGCCCTCATGTAAGTGCAGGCATCACACACTTCAGCCATTGGGCAGATGTTATTTTGATAGATCATCAGTCCACATCTTTGACTTGCATGTGTTTGTGTGTTTATATATCCTTGAATTTTCTACTTTTCCAGGATGATCTCTTGATAAACCTAGTCATTGAGCAAATGATAAATGACACAGACCCAGGTAAGTGTGTTGGAATAAATATTTTTCATTGATTAAGATGGATATAAAAAATGTAGAGCTGTCAAAATATGTTGAAATTACTTTGTAATAGTAAATCTTTAAAGCTTAAACTAGTGGTTCACATTTGCTTTTGAATTATATGGTTTCTAATGATAGCAATTGGTAAATTTAAATTTTCCATGTGGGAAATAATGAGAGAAAATTTGTTTTTATAATTACAAATCACTTTTGTTGTGATGTAACCACTATAAAACATGTACTCCATCTTCCTTTTTTTCCATTTAAAAAGACATGAACAGGATAAAAACAATATGGCATCTTTACATGAATATTTACCTTATATAAATCGAGTTAGAATCTAGGATCATGCAGAATATTTTCTGGGCTTTCTTAAGCAAGAAGCATAGGTTAAAGTTAAAAATTTTCAGAAGTAGTTAAGCTTCATAGTTTGCATCTACATAAATAAATATTTCAAAAGTCAGAAATATTCTGAAAGTCAGTGCAGTTGAAAGAGTTTGTTTGCATGAAAACCACACAATGTAGACAAATTAAAGTTGACCAGTATATTTGTATCCATGTGGAGATCTGATTAAATTTTCAGTTCACTACAGCAGTTTTTAAAAACAGTTTGTACCTATTTTTAAGATTTATTTAGTTTTGTATGGAAACTTTATTTAGCACAATTAAGCAAAAGCCACATGATTTGGACATGAAATTTAATTGACATTTATATTCATGTAAATGACTCCAGTTAAATGGCTGAATATTGAGTAAAATAAAGTTTTACATACCTGTTATTAACTATAGGATAAGTGCATTATACCTATATTTTAAAACCGGCTGGGTTGTTTTGAAGATTTAAATTGATGCAGGCCTTAAATTTGATCTTATAGCAGTTTTGCACATGAACAAAATTTCAAGTATATACTGGAGTAAAGAAGTATTATGAAAGTGAGTCCCAATTACATTTTCAAGCCATTATAGTAATTTTTCACATTTTTTAAACATACATACATCTACCATGATGTTGCCTACTGTCTGTTACCAATTTTGTGACCAGTTTTGTTCTAGGTACCAAACTTTGTGGGTGGCTTACACTTGGGGTAAAGATGAACCCTTTTAGTTTCAGGGTCAAGGTCACTGACAGGAGAAAAATATTTCTGAGCAATAGCTCGAGTTGCTCACCATCTGCATGTAAGCTTTTTATTGGCTGGCTTGTCGTTTGGGGTAAGGACGAACCCTACTGATTTCAGGGTCAAAAGGTCATTGTCATCATAACTGAAATGGTGTATCCACTAGGGATGCAAAATTGAGAGTCGAAAATCCCCATGGTGTCAGAATTGTTGATCAGGCTGAATAAAAAACAAACTTGGTATAAAACGGGGGGGTCAGATAAATCATTTTATGTAGAAATGAGAGTCAAGGGAAACACTGTAAAAGAAGAAAAATGGTTTCTGCACAACAACTCTTTCTCCTCCATCTACAGTTACTAAACTTTATGAATGACTTGTACTTGGGTTAAGGAAGGACACGTTTGATTTGTGGGTCAAAGGTCATTGTTCAAAATCACTTTGATGGAAGAAAAATAGTTTCTGCACAATAATGTCTAGTTCTACATAGCATGCCTGGACCAAACTTTGATGATGGTTTGCACTCAAGGCAAGGAAGAAGGCAAGCAATTTTGGGTTAAGTGATTGAAGTCATTGACTGAGTTAAGAAATTTTTTTCTGTACAGAAATTTAGTTGACCTTTACCAAAATTCTTGAATTGCATGTTCTGTAATAAGTAAGTCTATTAACTTGGGGTCAAAAGGTCAATCTGCTAGAAGTAAAAACTTTTTTTTGTTTTTTGTTGTTTTTTTTTTATTACTAGTACTAGAGTGTACCGTAAACCAAAGTTTTTGGATGACTTTCATGTAAGGTATGGAATAGCCTTATTCAGTTTGAACTCATAAAGGTCCAGATCATTGTGGCTCAAAGAAAAAATGGTTTCTGCAAAAGAAGTTTTGTTCTAAGGCAGTTTCATGAACCAGATTTTGTTGATAGCTTGCGCTTAGGTAATAAAAGAACCTTCTATGGGCTTCAGGGGTCAGAGGTCACAGTCATGGTCAGTCTAATAATACTCTTGAGTCAACCATAACCTATTGCAGACTTGTCAGCCGTTACGATTTGACCATAAATTTTACTGAATTGATCCTCAAATTACCAACTATGTAATAACAGCAAAATAGTTACAAAAATGCAATCATTGTGGTTGAAATCAGATAATGCCTTATCATGGTTTTTGTATGGATGTAGGTTTCGATACTGGATTCAGTGGAGTTTGTCAGGGAACCAAACTAACTTTACAAGAATAGCTCCGATGTTGTAATCCACTCATTTTCATTTCCATTCAAAATCTTTAGAATAACTGCATGGATTGAAATCAAATTTGATACAAGACATGCTGTACATTAGGAACACCTTAGTCATGTTGGATTTTTTTACCATTTAAAACATGTCAATATTAATTTTACTGGTAGCTTTTCCTCACAAATTAAGCAAAAAAAAAAAGAATAAGAATAGATTAGAGCGACTAGAAACTGTGTTGAGCAAACAGATGTTTTGTGAAAAAAATGTATCAAATTTGGATACAAGATATCAAAAGTATTATTATGATTTATCATTGTTGGCATTGAAATGTTTGACTAATGCGTTGTTTTTATTTATTGTAGAGCTGGGAGGTGCTGTGCAGCTGATGGGAACAATTAGACTGCTAATTGATCCAGAAAACATGCTTGCTACTGCCAATGTATGTTACTAAAGTCATGTACAATATGTCATCAGAGTACGATTTTGATTGTGGGTTGTTGTTTTTTTAATACCCTACCTTGAATGTGGAAAGGGCATACATTGTTGTCCATCTGTCCATCGCTCAATACCTGCCCAAGCAAACCCTGGTTTGCCATTGTGTTAAAAGTGCCATTAAAATGAACATAAACTTGCACAACAAAACCATATCCTAAACATGTCGGTCAAGTTTTGCATTTAGGTCAGTTACTTTGGCATCGAAAGTCCCAGGGCCATGCTTTTTGCATATAGATGTAGTTTGGTATTGCATATATGACACTGACCTAATTTTCACACTCCATTAAATTTAGTTTTAATTCTGCATTTAAGTCATCCAGAGACATGCAGCTTGGCAAGTAGATATGACCACCAAATTATGTTTTATGCTTGACTGTATGTGGATTTTTTGGTACATTTAAAAAAATAAAGCAATTGAAAGTTTTTATTTTCATATTTATTGTCATTTCTTTAATTCCACTCAAATATATTGGAGAATGTTCTTAAAAAGATCACTGCTGCATAAGAATAGCATACAAGTACTTTCCTTTTATACTATTTATAGCAACTGTATATCACCCATTTCCAAAGAAAACACAGTTTTTTTCAAATATGAACTTGTCCTTGCAGATTCATTGTGTTGATAAGCTATGTAGTTAGCAAACTAGTCTGTATTTTTAAACAAAATGGCATAGATGTTAAGCGAAATGCTTTATTGTGTGAGTTGTGGATGTTTTATGACAGAAAATGTTGGGGCAGATGGATTTTTTCAAAACATGTCAGATAAAAAAGGACAAATCAACACCGTTTTACAGACTTTAAAACAAGAATATGAGGGTAATGTAATGCAGCACTCTTGAGTACCTGACCATTATCACTGCAGAATTCCAGTTCACGATCATTCAGTGAAAGTTACACATGTAGACTTTTTAAAGTGTGTGATGGATATAAATAAGTTTTCAGTATATTTTGTGTATGTATTCTGGTCCAAATCCATATGGATCTTGCCCTTTGTGACAAGAAGTTTAACTAGCTGCAGAACCAGGTTAGAAGCAAAAAGCAAATGTATTTTTTTTTTCATATATGCTGTAAATCTGGCATGTAATATATGTATGTGTGTGTGTGTGTGTATATATATATATCCCCAACTTATGGTCTTTTGCCATTTATAGTAGCAATAATTACATTTATACCTGGGTGGGTAGGGATGGTATCTCAGGCTGAAGTGGGATCATCTGTTTGCTTTCACCTTCCCATCATTTAGGTCAAATCCATAAGTTAGGATTTACACTGTTCAGCTCATTGTGGTAACCCTGCAGGCTTCTATGATGGTGGTTCAGTAATCTTGACCTGTTGGTTGACCAGCCCAGGTCATTACTTTGGAGGAGGGACCTTCTGTTACAACAGAGGTGGTCTCTTCTGCACAACAGCCCGCACAATCTCTTCCTTCATATTTGGCTTATCTCGAGCAGTCGCTCCACCAGGGCAAGTTTCAAGCAAGATTGCAAATGGCATTGTGTATACCAGGCAATGCTCCATCTTCATGAAATGAACATGGTGCCTATCTGGCATTTAGTATTGTCACTATGCTGTCCAGTGTTAAAATCTTGTTATTACGTCCTTTCCTGGATATCTGATTACATTGATACAAGTTGTCACCACACTGTTTAGTTGGTCCTGAATAAAAATAGTACCCATCAGACATAGAGTATGGACATTATGGTAGCCATCTTGAAAGTCATGTTATCATTACTCCTCCTGAATGAACGGTCATATCGACATTGGGATTTTACTAAAAGACTTGTGATGCCCATTTGGTACTAATAAAAATGGTACTGATATGATCTCCAACATGTTAGCCAAATCTTATCACTACTTATAATTCGATGGCAATAAGTTAGATGGTGTTTTCACTTCTTATTGTGCCTTCTTTGTTCTAAACAAAAATGCTGCTGATCTGACATAAAGCATGGTCAGTATGGTGGCCATCTTGAAAATCTTGTTGCAGACACTTTTCCTAACTTGATGGCCATAGCACATGAGCTTTTTCACTAAAAGACTTATTTTGATATCTAGTTGGTCCTAAATGAAAACTGTACCAATCAGATAGATATCTTGTTTCGAGTTGACATGTTCACAAGGTGCCTGTCTGAATAGTTCATTTACCAAATTGGGAATTTGGAGTTTCTCTTTTTGCCAGTGGAGCGTTAGTCCCTATGATAGATTCTATTTCAGATTCATGATATAACTTAAGGTCTGGCATTGAAAAAAAAATTTACCATGGATTTGGCTAAGCTGATTATAATTGCCAGTTGGCTTTTTTTTGTTGCCACAACCACACTCCATTTCATTGTATTTATACAGCCCAAGTTTTTGATCCTTTGTAATTTCTTTTCACGACAGTAATTTATGAAATGCATAGGGTTTTTTTCTTCAGGTAAGTAATTTTTTCTTTTCAAAATGTCCAATTTGCAGTCTACAGACCATGTCTAGCTTAATGTAATGATTTTTATTATTTCAGAAAATTGAGAAGACAGAATTTCTTAGTTTTTTCTACAAGCACAGTATGCATGTGTTGACAGCTCCATTGTTTGCCAACACAGCTGATGACAAACCAAGCAAAGGTAAGTAGTTAATACTGAATATGCTTGACTTGAACATTTTGAATTAAGATGGTCCCAATAACCTACCCCCACCCACCTGTGGTCCACTTCCAATCCTTCATTTTGCTTTTCAGAGTAAATCAACCATTAAAGTAAGTTGCTTATTTTTTATTCACATTATATACAGCATGTATGTACACAAGTAGAGAAGGGCTTATTGGTTCATATAAGAGATACATATTTTCAACTGTACATTGATGCTTTTTAGTAAGACGGGGCTGGGAGGTTTTAAAAACATTTTCATTTAACAAGGAAAGTCACAACTCAGAATTCAGATACAAGACTGGATAATGTATGAATGCTGACAGAGCAAACATTAGAACAAATTATATTGTATTTTTTGCCTCTATGTTCTATTGGTTTTATACATTAATATTAAAATCTTCACCCTTTACAATTCTTCACTTATATATTTTTATAATGCTGCTTTTACTGGACACCTTATAGCCTTTATCTTGCTGAGGTGCCACTAAACGATAATATACATACTAATTAGACCACAAGAATGCGTTGTAAATTCCAGGCCAGACTTTCTGTTCGTTACGATTTTTACACGCAGAAAATGTGGTTGAAATTTAATAAACCATTTGACAACATCTTAACTTTGGTTTCTCATATAAGGTGTTAAATTTCTATTAGATAGCCATACTTCAAGGATCACCTAATTTGGGAGCTTCATGATGGAGCTAGAGTTTCAAGCTACAAAAAAAAAAAAAACCAGTTATGGGAAAATGGAGTCAGCTATTTATGTAAAATATACATGTTACTGCTGATTTAAAGGATATGACTGTTTATTTTTAACATTTGCATCAGCAGTTTTAGCAACCTTGAAAACCATTTTTGATATTGGGGATGGAGTACCAGTCGGCAGCTAATTGAAGTATAAAGATCAATCATTCAGCTTAAGACATTTTATGGTATGAATATCAAGTAATGTTACATTTTCATTTCAGATGACTTTCAGTCAGCTCAGTTGCTGAGTTTGATCTTGGAGCTGTTGACATTTTCCGTAGAGCATCACACGTATCACATCAAGAACTATGTTATCAGCAAAGATCTTCTACGCCGAGTACTAGTCCTTCTTAGGTCAAACCATGCATTTTTGGCCTTGAGTAAGTAAATGAAAAGTAAAAGGTTTTGAAGACGTGTTCTTTTAAATCAGTTGCAGATATTCTTTCTTTTGTTTATTAGTGACAGGACTAAATGGTGATAGGTTCCAGATGTGATAATGTGATATGCATTGTTTTGTACAAAAATGTTTTTGATTTTTTTATGTAGTATTTACAAAGTAGAAAGACAGAACAGTGTAACATAACTTTGATTGTAAACATGGCAATGTGAAACAGTACATACAGATTTTTATGCTTCAGCTGGGCTCAAGATTTTCAAAAAGTTTCTTATATCACTGTTCCTTCTGTTGCTTGTGACTTGGCCCATAGATTGTAGATAATGTTTAGAATTGTTTTTATGTTGCACTGACAAGGATAAAGCAATATATAGTGTTACTATTTACTGTTTCTGCATGCTAGTCTCAGGCAGGACATACTTATTTCATGAACACATTATCTGTATGACATAACGAGAGTCAGTCTTGTTCATGATTGAGGGCAAATAGGACTATCCCATACTCTGTTCATTATTGTATATGTATGGGTACTGAAGCTAAAAAAAATTGTAATCATTAATAATCATGATTGTTTTCACCATGATCAGCTGGGCGATTGTAATACAAGTAAATAATAATTATAATCTGGTATATTATTATGATTCTAATCTTGCATATTTTTTTACAGGTGCCTTGAGGTTTATGAGAAAGGTTGTTGGCTTGAAAGAAGACTTCTACAATCGCTACATCATTAAAAATAATTTATTTAAAATGGTTGTGGATGCCTTTAGAGCCAATGGCAGAAAGTATAACCTCCTGAATTCAGCAATGATTGAACTATTTGACTTCATTAGATATGTAAGTACCAGGCTGAAATTGATACTTCTAAACTTTTTAGATCTGCACATTTGAGTTGTAGGTCAGATAATGTTTCCTAAATTGCATCTCTCTCTCATTTTTTTTTATTATTACATAGTTTGCTTGAGATAAAATATGATTTCCTAACAATGTGGCCTTTCATACAGCCAACAAATATTATAAACCAAGAGTTTTTAGTATCTGTTCTGTTCAGAACTTGAAATTGCTAAAGGAAGTTTCAGACATTTAATTCACCCTTCCAGATAAAGCATGTTACAAATCGTATGTGTCGGGTATTTATTAAAAAAAACAAAAAAAAACAGTTTACCAAGTTTGATTTAGCAGTTAGCATTTTCTAGGTGTAAGAGCTATCATCTCCTTAATTCCAATAGTCATATAAATTTGAGTTAGCATTTTCTAGGTGTAAGAGTTTCATCTCCTTAATTCCAATAGTCATATAAATTTGAGTTAGCATTTTCTAGGTGTAAGAGCTGTCATCTCCTTAATTCCAATAGTCATATAAATTTGAGAATATTCTTAAGCAGATGACTGTTGTGTAAATATTATTTAAGAGTACTAGATGTCCATGTGCCTTCCTTTTTTTTGCTATATATAAACACATTTCCAGGAAAACACATGCATTTCTTCAGTTTTAAACTTTGCCTCACCAATTCATTATGTTGACAAGATAGGTTGTGGACCAGTCTATACTTTCAAAGGAAATGGTGCCAACTGTAAAGCAAAACAGGCTTTAACTATGTGATTTGTGGCTGTTATATGACTGAAAATGTTAGAATAGTTGGATCTTTTCAACTTCAAAACAAGTCAGATTAAAAAAAAGGACAAAACGTCACTTCTTTATAAACCTTAAAAGAAGAGTCCTGTAATACAGGACTGGGATTGAACACTTGAATGTCATGCTCATTGCAGAATCCATGACTTTAAAATCATTCAGCTCAAGTTAGACAATGTAGACTAGTTAAAGTGAGTGCTAAATATAAATAATTTGTCAGTATGTTTTATGTTTGTATTCTGGCTTTAATCCACATGAATTTTGCCCATTTGTGCCAAGAATTTTGACCAGCTGCAGAACTAAGTAGCAAAAGTAAATGTACATTTTTCACAGTGCACTGTAATTATGGCATGTAATATATAGATTACACTTTTCATGTTCAAGTTATACTTTTTTACCACTTATATTAGCAATAATTACACTTAACACCACTTTCTGGTTTGGCATATATGATTAACAAATTAAAGAATGAATTAATCTTAAGGATTTAAAGATTTTTCAATTTCTTCTGTCAGTTGCGGGATCTATAAATATGCATATAGTCAAACAGAAGGGTGGAAAAACAAATGAAGATAGCTACATTGGCAACAAGCATAAGTTATTAATGTTAATTGTTACGTATATGTAATTAAATTGCTTATGTGTTAGTTTTAAAATTCTTTTTTATTTTATTTATGTTTCATTACATTTTATTGTAATGATTATTTTCACGGGATTCGATATTTTCTTTCAGTAATGTTGTTTATCTAAATCGTAAAAGGTGTTACATTAGCATTATTTTTAGTTCACCCTGGTGCGCGGTAGTGTGAATGGTATGCGAAAACGATTGGCTATTGCCAAGGTCATTTCGTCTAGTCTGAATAAACAATATTTTATTTTTAAATTTATTTCAGAGTGAGAGTAGATAGGGGTTCTTGCTACGTGACAAATTACATTTTTCTTATTGCATTGTTCAAGTGTTAAGAGACCACATGATCTGTCTTGTGAGAATGGGATGATAATTTGGTTTGATATAATACCCTTTCTGAGCGCTTGTCAGTCAGTTGTATTTTTGAAACCTTGAAGGCTGGATAGGTTTTTACTGTTGAAACCAGATTGTTTTTGAAGTTCATTTGTTTTTGGAATTGAATAATTTATTCTCTAGAAAACCAAACGAGTTTGCGGTTTTATAAAATTCTGGGAGAAAGAAATTCAGTGGAAATTTATTCTGGAATTATTCGGAAACATAAACTATGATTCAATTGAGGAATTGTTGCATTTTGTACAAGGACCACATCTGACATCATCGCCTTCCATATTGGAACGTTGTGGAGATTCAAACCTGGATTCTAATAGAACTATTTAGAGATAGGACTTGCCTTTTCATTCTTAGGATTAAATTTTGGATTATATTCACAAACCGTAAGTCCTATTTTCCAAGTTTTACATTGTTTTCTAGGGAAATAAATTATTTTGTTAAAATATACAAAGCTTGTTGACTTAACTCTTTTCTTCTGTTACATTTGTACGAGCCTACACATAACATAATAAAGATCTGATTTCGCTGCAGGGTGATTGTTTAAAGGTATAATTTGTTTTCAAGATAGACTTGGTAGTGATACATATATGAAAGTTCCTAGATCTTGCAAAAACAGATGACAGCTTCACTAATTTGGGCAGTACCCAGTAGCACTAATCAGTACAGTGTGTATGGTTATCAATGAAATGTTGTGAAAGGTCTTGTTCATGGAATTGATAAAGATTATGCAGGTTTCATTAAGAAATAAGAGAGCAAAAAAAGTAGACATTGCCTCTTTAAGTAAGTAGAACCTTTTTAATGTTAAACTGTATTGGTAGCTTAACCTTTCCTTAAAATCATGATTTTTTAAAACTTTTGTAAGCATATATTCATATCTTAGATTGTACATATAAACTGTATGACATTCAAAAAACGCTCCTTTTAAATTTAAGGATAGTGTTTAGGGTCTGAACATCTGTAAAATTGCCATCTTTGAAATAGCCACAACCTACTTTCTGAATTTGATAAATTTAAATCATTTGCTATATTTTATGCATTTCCTAACTTTTTATGCAGTTAAGTCACATTTGTATGATTCACAAGGTTGATAAATTTGTCTGTTGCTGAAGAACTTTTTCAAAAGCTAATCTCAAATTTAGTGATCTTTTCCAGGATCAAATGTAATCATAAGAAACTATAATCTGAACTTTATTACTTCCCCTTTTGCTCAGTAGTTTAATTATTCTCATTCATATAATTCATCTTATTGATATCTTCATTTATTCATCAGGTTTGATTAGGTTTCTTCAAGAGATTAGTGCATTTTCTGCAAACTGCACAACTTTCAAATTTGCTTTGTTCACTTGGGGATATTTTTGAATGATAACACAATTAAAACTTTTTTGATGTCCAGTTTATTTCTTTTAAAGTCATGGCAGCTACTATAATTTTTTTTTGTTTATAGGATAGGTCTAATAATTTTAAGATAAAGCTTGATTTTATGTTGATCTGTGGTATACCAGCATTCAGACCCACCTGCCCCCCCCCCCCCCTTTGCTGAGGAACTGCTTTAGTACAACAACAACAACCCCCCTCCGTAATTGATAGCTGTTCTTAGTTTGTGAAGCTGTTGGCTTACATTGATTTTTAACATCATCCAGCTCCTCCAGAATTTCATTTTTGCCCTGATGTTAGTCAGACAGGTTGACAAATGAATTTGAATGTGGAAAGCTAACTGCATTGTAGTGATAACTGCACCAAAAGTGTTATGTGAACAATGTTACTCTGTTGTATTCATGGTTTGGTCAACTTCAGAACTCTAACAAAATTAGAAGCAATTTTTATTTAAAGAATGACTAATATATGCACAGATATAAAATAAAGTTGTCTGTTCATTCTCAGATAAAGTTCCTGCTCAGATGTTGATATGCAGTCAAGCTCCAGGAACAAACACTGCATAAATGTATTAATTTCCAGCTGTTTGGCACTAAACTCAGATACAAGTTTAACACATTAATTCAGATGCCTGATTAAAAAAAAAATTATGAAACTTCTGTCAGATGATATTTTATGCAGATGTGTGGAACAGTACTGCAGTGTATCCTGCAAACCATTATCAACTGACTTTACATTATTGCCAGAATGTCCTCGTCATGACTGAAAAACTTGTTGCTGTCAACATTGACACAGTTAAAACAACCATCTAAAGAAGTATCAGCTGTTTACTACTGAATGTAGTCTCTGGATGTTTGCATCCCAGACTCGTTAGCCACAGTGCAAACATGAATGAGCTTTTATGTGGACCCTTACCATGTCAGCGCCCATTTTTGCATTTGAAAAGGCTGCCATTAGATAGTACAGATACAGTGGAAGTGTTGCAGATCTCTGTATAGTAGATGATGCAGGATTACTTACAGAAATATTGATGTTGCTTCAACAAAAAGAGAAATTAATATTTTCACCACCATGAAAACGTTACCTGCAGTGCAACATGAGAACTCCCTTTTACATCACTCACTATTATTTGACTTCACAAAGAAGTAAGCATGAATTAGATACATTTGTTGAGAATTTACAGTTGGTGAGATCTTTTAAATTCATTCCTGTAAAGAAAAAAAAAAGAAGCATTCAGTTATGAGAACATCCATTTTGTTTTAATTTCAATTATCATATAAAATATATGTGTGCCTTACTTAATTTTAAAGTAAATAATAAGCAGGTTATTGAATTTGTGCTGTAAAATATTTGTGTGGAGTTGTTTTGCCAGGCAGTATTGCATTTTTTTCACAGCCTAAACAATTAATCCATGTGAAAATATTTTTGAACACACATTTAATGACTGATCATATATGCTGCACATCCATTGGCTATCAGAATAAACCCTGATCTTTTGTGGCATAATGTACTAAAAGATCAAGGGTTATGCTGTCTACTGGGAATCTTAAAGAGGACAAACAGCTTGGGCTCAAGATGTGCCTGCAAATCCAAAAAGTCTTGAACTTCACATTTGAACTCTAATTTGTTTCATCCTCTCAAGATATTAGTCAAAAAACCAGTCAATAGTCGTCACTCATGAGGAAGGCAAAACTGGCGATTGTACATAGGTGGCTGCTTTACTTTGGTTCACCTTTTAAAATAGATTTTTGAATACAATGCACCAAGTATTATTTTTGTTCTTATTAGTATTCTTACATTATCAGGATTGTTTTATGTACACCGTACCACAAAATCATAAATACAGGTATATGTTGTTCTCTTCCAAAATATGTTCCACACAAGATCATTCTACTTAAATCAATTCTAGAAGTGAAATCATAATGGACTTAAAAATACACCAGTCTTAATTTGTTCAGGCTCTAAAAACAATATCTGGATTATTCAAGTTTCTCAGCTCGCCAAGATCAAAAGACAATTGGCTTATGTGAGAAGCCTGTGATAAACAGAAAACCCAAAGAAGCCACATATAGCTATTCCCTGGGAAACATGAACTGAAACTTCACCTGCCTTCACAGACAAGTTTTGAATATTGAATGACCCCAACCCTAATGAAAAGGGATGTAACTCGCATCTCTTCTCCAAAGACAAACTTTTTTTTCCTCAGATATGGCTTTAATTCACACTCAAATAGATGAAGATTCCTTACTGTACCTTTCACACTGGCACTGAAGGTGACTTCCGTTTCTGCCACAATAACATAACTACTTTTCCCACCATCCAGCAAACAAATTGCTTTGATTCTCTCTTGTAAGGATAAAATCCACCTTCATTACGAAGCCAGCATGTTGAAAAGTTTGAGTGTGACTGGAGTTCAACAAATATAATAGATGCTTCCTGATGACGTCACTAGCAGACGATATTTTGCCCATTTTACCTGGACGATGGGCAACCTGGCAGTTTCTCCTATATGTTATCACCAAAATTTTTCATTTTTAACGAGGCACACTGAAGCAAAGTCAGCTTATAAGTCACAAATATAGATACTGACAGAAAACTTGAATTGCGTTCTGTTTATGTATGTAACTTTTGTAAAAGTATCTTGAGATTCAATGAATTTATTTCAACTTCCAAACATCATATAAAGTTAACGGTAAATCTGCCAGCTGACCACAAATATGGCGGCTGATGACGTCATTCGGGAACTATCTAGAGATACGAAACACTTAAGTATTGATACTGACACGCTCCACTGACTGCTTAAAGCAGGGTGAAAGCATTGTTTGGTTAGCAAACACCTGGCCACTAATTGCAGAAGGCAAGTGATCAATAAATAAGTGGCATTTATATAGGAAATTTGCCAGGGGGAAATAAGAACGACCATTGTGACCAGGTGACTGTTTAGACAGATTTGACTACTTTTAAAAAAGGACATGGCTGATTGACTGATAGTAGAAACTCAGTATGAGACTTGAGCTCAAAAATTGTATCTTCAGGAAGGCAAGATCTGACTGAGGCATTTTGTTGTGGTTGATCTTGAACTGTAGTTTGTGGTTGTGCATACCTTATATATAAGCAAAACACAGTAAGCCTCTGGTCTGATTTGACGAGACATGTTTTCATTTTTGTTCTTCTATCTTGCAGGAGGATATCAAATCTTTGTGCTGTCATATAGTAGAAAGTCATATCAAAGACTTGGAAGAGATTGACTATGTCAACACTTTCAAGTTGTTGAAGAAACGGTTTGATATGCACATGGATCATACTGAGGAAAAGAGTATGATTGACAGGTAAATGCTTTGCTTATTTTATCAGGTTAACTTTGCTATTTGCAATGATAAAAACCATGTAGATTAATACTGTGTTTTATGAGGAATGTCTCGGTATTTTTAATGATAAAAAGGATGTAGAGAAATACTGTGAACCACTAAAAATTTGGAGGAATCAAATTATATTTTTCGGTTAAAAATATATATTCATGGATCCTTAATTTAATGGATTTGTCATTTTTTAAAAAGAAACTAGCAATAACATGATAGTATATTGAGCAATAATATATATATGTATTTAAGAATATATTAAAGGATATACAATCATTCGTGATTGATTAGTCAAGTTATTATTTTCTAACATGCAGCATAAATGATCTGAACAAAAAAAGAAGACTGTCCGTTTCAACTGGTGTAGAAGTGAACAAGTGCAATTCCACTGCCGTAATTAAGATAACAGTTAGGTTTTAGAGTATTCCTGGTCTTAGTCCATTGATACTCTAACAACAGAGCAGTTTTCACTTTTGTGATAGTAGTCTGTCAATGCAAAGTTTAAACTTTAAAGCAATTTCTTGAGGGTTTACAAAAGCTTTCCTTCTTTGGTTCCTTCATTTCAGAAGTTTCACTTTCTGTTTGACCTGCATCTTGGTTTTTGTGTGTTTTACGGGCATGTTCACTAGAGTCATCATCCTTGCATTTATTTTTATTATTGTCACAATATGAATGTGATACTAAAGTGTAGAAGATGGCTGTTTATAATTTCTCCTTCATATACATTTCCCAACTACATTACTGTTAGGTATATTAAGCCTGCTACCTCCCAGATCCATCCTTACTAAAAGGATGAAAATATGAGAAAGTATGAGACACTTCCCATGAATCCAAAGCCAAATTTGTGTTCAGTTCGAATCATACAGGATTTGAGATTTATTTGGATTAATGTTCATTCCTAAACGGATGTTAAATATCATTGTTTGATTTTTGCTAATATTTGTGAAATATTTTAATTTCTCAGACTTTTAGACATGGTAAAACACTCTGTTGTTCATGCATGTTGTTATTCATGGTTTCGCATCCATTGCCTATTGTTTGCACACCCAGTTTGTAACAAGTGTTGCTCTAGTGACTTGTTGACGTACTGCATTGTTATTTTATACATCTTCACAGCCTTGTTATTGATTCTCCTCCTCAGCAGAAAGTCATATTGGCATTGGGTTATCACTTGAAGACTTCTTGTGATGTTTAGTTGGTTCTGAGGTTTTTTATCACAAAAACACTTATTATGATGTCTAGTTGGTCTTAAATGGAAATGGTGCTGATCCAGCTTTCAATATGAGTGCCACAATTGCCATCTTAAAAATCTTCTTATCACTACTTCTGCTCATAATCGATATTGTACTTTTGTCAAAAGACTTTTGAAGATGTCTAGTTGGTACTAAATAGAAATTGTGACAGTCTGATATTAAATAGGGTCATCATGGCATCCATCTTGAAAATCTTATTATTGCTCCTCCCAACGGAAAGTATGGGGCTTTCCACAAGAGGACTTCTTGTGCTGCCTTATTGGTCCTGAATGAATGTTGGCAACTAATATATCCACCACAGCAGTTGATTTAAAAATCTTGTTATCCCTGAAGCGTATCAAAAATGATTTTAACATTTGTAAGTTAAAAGGAAGAAATGGACTTGGTCTTGAATTCATGGAAACTCTTCTCAGCCAGTAGCTAAAGTCGCTTCAAGGGACTCTTGTTGTTTAGAAGAATGAAAGAGAAAATTTTGTTTTTGTAAATTACTGCTTAATTAAGGTGTTCACTTTAGGGTATGCTTTTGTTATTTCAGCACCACAAATTCATTATTGCTGAACAATCGGTTTCGTCGAGAAAACCGAGCACTGGAAGATGAAGAAGAGATGTGGTTTGATCAAGAGGAGGACGTTGAAGATGGGGAGAATATAGTCCCAATGTCAGATGCACTTAAACGTAAATTGGAGTCCGATTTTGACCAAATAAACCGAATGTTTGAAAATAGAAGAGGTAAAATGTATATTTTAATTCAAGCAATAGGTAGAATTATTAGCATATGCCAAACTTTTTTCCTGGGCTTTAAAATTCCAAGAAATTGTCAGAGTATTTGTAAAATTAGATGGTGCTGATTAACTGGAAATCTTGATGCACAGCACACTGAAACTACTGTGAATTTACACATTTTTTTGTGTGTTGGATACCAGTTTTTAGCTCTTGTGGTCCGAGACCACAAGAGCTTATGGCATGACCTTTTGTCCATCTTCTGACATCTGTCCATACATCCATTAGCACCAGTTTATTACTGCTTCTTATACTAAACTATTTGGAGGAATGCCATGGAGCTTTACACACTTTTAACTAAGGTCTACTTAGTCCTAAATTAAAATGGTTCCTCATGAACATCCATATGGCCACCAAAGTGGCCATCTTGAAACTCTTGTTAATGCTATGCCATAAAATGGATGGTCATATCAACATGGATTTTTTTATTATGTCTAGTTGGTCCTAATGAAAGTGGTGCACATCTGACATCCAGTAGTGCCTCCACAACAGTCTTCAGGAAATTCTTGTATTAATAGTCCTCCTAAATGGGATGTCATTTCAGCATGGGCTTTCACCTGTAGACAAGTTCATCATATCTAGTTGGTCGTGAGTAAAAATGGTGCTGATGCTGCTCTTAATGAATGGAAAGTTATATTAATATGTGGTTTTCACCAGATGACTAATTCTTTAGTTCAGCCATAATGAAATTATTACTGATTTAACCTCATATGGTTGCCATGGCAGCCATCTTCAAAATCGTTGTTATTACTCATTCTAAATGGAAAATCATGTCGACATGAGGTTTTCACCAGAAGACTTCTTGTGGTATATAGTTGGTACTGAATGAAAATGGTGCTGATCTTACACCCAGTATGACAACCTTTTGGGCAGTATTGAAAAAATTTCCCTCAATAATTGATTGTCATATCAGAATAGGGTTTACATCAAAAGACTTCATAACATATCTAGTTGGTCCTAAAGAAGATGATCCCCTGCAGATATCAGTATGGCTGCCACAATGAACATATTGAAAAGTTGTCACTGATTCTCCTGAATGAATAGTGTTGCTGGCACAAGATGTTTGCCAAATGCTTTGTTTGCCCTAAATGAAATGTGCAGATTTAGCATTTAGTAAGGTTGCTACCTCAGCAAATTTGAAAATCTTGTTAAGAATATCAGAGATGGTTTCAGCACTCTGCAATTTGAAATTTCATATGGTCTTTGAAATTCTTTCTGCCCAGTTGTGTCATTCCCTTCTAGGAACTTTTGTCATAGATCAGAAGAGCTTATGTGATAGCCTTTTGTCTATCTCTTGGCACAAGTTTGTATCACTTTTTCTCTCAGTGTTGCTGGCACCAAACTTGACAGACATTTTTGTCCTAAGGTCTAGTTGGTCCTGATGAAAATGATACCCCTTGGACATACAATATGGCCACCATGGCAGCCACTTAATCGTGTCTTCTTTACTGCTTCTAAATGGATGGTCATATTGACATGGGGCTTTCACCAACAGACTTCTTTTAGTGTCCAATTGGTTTTAAATGAAAATAGTGCCAATCAGATATCCAGTATGGTTGCCACACAGGGGCCATCTTTAAAAGTTTGATTTTGCTACTTTTTCTGAATGGATCTGCACTGTGCGAAACTTGCCAAAAAATCTTGTAAGCCCACAGAACCAGTAACATGAAAATACTACTGGTCCTGTCCATAATCACCTGGTTATACATTTCATCATCCAAGTACAAGAAGACAAAATGACTGAATGGTAAATTAGGTAAAAATGAAGACTAACCCTTGGTAAGGTTAATTATATGATGAAACATGGAACATATAATTGAGCACAGAATAAGATATTTATATCATTTGTCAACTTGATTAAATTTTATATAATTGAGCATAACATGGCCACTATTTACTGACCATGACAATGATGCTCACTGTCTAGCTGATTCAGATCCATACCCAACAGCATCATGAATGATGTCAGTGTTTGTAGCTCAGTGAATTTTCACCTCCCCATCTTAAAGTGTAGATAAATAAACCTAATTAAAACATCTGCATTATCTAGTTTTCTTTAAAGTAATTTACATTGTTACCTAATGTACATTTGTGATATAATTTGTCTAATGAGTAGATCCTGTTTGTTTATCTGTGGCATGCAACTGCTCCCATAACTGCTTTGTTCTGTATTACAAATGAACTCTTCCAAAACTCCATGGGCAGCATAGTTGATTACATACGCACAGGCCATTTTTCAGGATAGTTTGGATGAAAAGTATTGTACTGTATCTTGATACAGATGGTGTTGAAATCATTCATGCATAAAATAAATTCGGTAACTGTAGCAACATTCTGAGAAGCTTACATGACAATTTGTTAAGCTGCAGTCTCGGATATCTTGAAGTATAACAGTATTGTCATTGTCTTAGCATATATCCTGTTTCTGTATTCCAAGTGGAGTCTGTAACCCACCTATCGTTTCAATTTGATAGTGTTGTATTATTTTAAATTATTTTTTCTCAGAGTGTATTTGGTTTTTAGCCTCAGGTGGCTTCCAGGCATAAAAAAACCCCTCGATGTTGACGTTGTGAATAGAAAAGTAGCAGGTGTGGCATCGGACATTGCATAGATGAAAAAAGTCTTTATTTTGAGTTACAAGCATTTAGTGTACACAACTTATATATTATTTACCTTCTCCTATCAACTAAGATTCATGAGTGGTCATTAAACACCATTCACAATTATTTATTTTCTACTTGGTTTTAATATTTCTTTTAACAGTATAAATAATATAAAATTCAGCTGGTCAGACAGACTGGATACTCATTTTCTGCCCCAGTCCGCCGTCAAGTTGGTTGGCATTGGACAAGTCGGCGAGTGGCAATTTTGCTCGCTAGATGGTTGTATTAACAACCATAGTTTTTACTGAAAAACTAATTATGATATATAATTGGTATCAATGAAAACGGTGCCGATTTTATGTCCAGTATGGCCACCAGCGCAGCCTTCTTGAAAACCTTGATATTGCTATTCCTGTTGAACAGAAATTTGTATTGCATGAGGTTTTCACCAAAAGACTTATGATGTCTAGTTGGTTCTAGGTGAAAATGGTTTTGATATGAGGTTCAGTATGGCCACCAAAGTGGCCATCTTGCAGATCTTGTTATCACTACCCCTCCTGAATGGAAAGTCATATCGACATGGTGTTTTCAACAAAAGACTTCTTATAATAATCATGTCTAGTCAGTCCTAAATGAATATGGTGCCAGTCTGATGTTAAATATGGCTGCCACGGTCACCGTCACCTGCTTCAAAATTTTTTTATTAATACTTCTCCTGCATGAATACTCATATCAGCATGGGGTTTTCACTGAAAGACTTGTTATAATGTTTCATTGGTCCTAAATTAAAATGGTGTTGATCTGATGTCTAATCTTGTTATCTTGAAAATCTTGTTTTCACTACTCCTCTTGAATTACTTGAATTATGGATTTTAAAAGTCACTTCTGCATCAGTTACTTTATTAAATAGAAACTTGGTAAAATGTTAACAAATGTCATTTATACCCAGATACAGTAGAGTTCTGCATTGTCTAGGTAAGCATATGTGGTCATAATAACTGTGTTCTGTGGTGAAACCATTTTGTGGACTCCTATATCATTTCTCTTTATTTTTCAGCCAAAGACCAGTCAGAGATTAAAGAATCTCCTCCCCGACTGAACAATAAAAATTCCATAAACATTTCACTGAAGTCCGGTGCATTAACAAGTCCCAATAATTCCCCTGGGGCTCCTGGGAGTCCCAATAGTCCTTCAAGTCCCACAAGAACAGGAACTCCCTGCCCCACCCCCAACACATCACCAAGTAGCCCACTATCATCCAGGGAGGAGAAAGTCAACTCGGCAGTGTCAGCGGCTAAACGGGTAAGAACAGAGAGGTAATTGTTTTAACAGAGAAACCTGTCTTTGCAGGCACCTTTCATATGAAGGGAACCTGTCTTTAAAAACATCATTAATCCTTAAATTGTTTGTCCCAGAATAAGTCCTACCATCAGTAAAGGTCCCTTGGTGCTTAATGCTCTTGTGGATATTTTTTTCAGGTAAGCAGATATTTATACATCAGGGTACTTAAGCTTGACATGAATAGTTGTGTAACTAGATTTGATTGGTACTTTGGGCCTTGATATGAGCATTGTATCACACTTTTACCATGCATTTTCTACAGAAGTTTTACAAAAGCTTGGTTAAAACACGTTTCCTCTCAGCATGATTCACCTTAAGATTGTACCAATTGATGGTACATGCAGGCTTGTAGCAATGAACACAATAATTGTGATAGTTTTGAAGTTTATGAGATTATTGGAGCTAGGAAAGTGTTAATTGAAATAACCAGTGAGTGATTTTGAGCCTGAACATGGTATTGAATATGAGTCTAATGCACATGCTGGCTGGTCAAAAGCAGCATGCAGGTCAACCCCCTTTTCAGTGGTATTTTGAAATGTAAGAATGGATAATACCTACCCTTTAGATTATTTAAGGCTGGTTATTTATAACGATTTCTTGTGTTTGATCATAGAACAAGTAAATCTTTATCCAGCTTGGTGAGGAAATGGAACAAACTTGATTGACAACAGCCACATGAAAAAATGGAATCCTGTCTTGACAAATTGAAACTCGTTTTTCAGCATTTGTTATGGCCATGTTTGGTGTATAAATGTTGTATTGATTTTTACTGCGCAGCAGACTATGTGATATTGTTCCCATTCTTAAGCAATAAAGATGAGTAGAGATGTATGTATTATTATTCTAAGCAAGTAACCCTTGAACACGTAATGAACTTGACAGATGACTTGTGTAAACTCATAAGTGGGCATGAGATGACAGACATTTACTAGAATAAATGACGGTAAAAACTGCAATACTTTTGTTAACATTTGTTGTAGATTTTATTGGGTGTAAACTTTCCTTTGGTGTTGCTGTAGTGGATGATTATTAATTGTTACCTGTAACACCTGTGATTTGGATATGAAATTGTAGCAGACATGCGTGTATATGGTTGAGCCACTAAAGAATAGAGTATATTTTAGACATGTTTTTAACGTTTTCATTAAATTAAAGACAAAAATACAGATGAAATGCAAAGATAATTTGTAACTTTTTACCTGTATTATGACCTGTAATGATAAAGTTACAAATGTGGTTTGATGTTTATAATAAAGTTCAGACTTCAGCCATCATTTATCTTGTATTATTTGTGTACTTATTAATGTACAGTAAGGAAAATGCAGGTAGTTGGAACAGTTAAGCAGATCTTGCAAAACAAAAACTATTTAGCACTTGCAGGATGAATCAGTGCCATTTTTCTAACTTGCATATTTGATGTCAGCCTAAAGCAAACTATAATGAATTAAAGTTTTATTGTCTGTAAGAATATCAGTCATTACTTTTCTTGTTCTTTGCTGTAACCCCAAAAGAAGCTAATTCTCGGTGCCTTTATTTACATCAGCTATTTGCATCAAATGAGTGACCCATTTTGTTTCCCTTAGTAGCACATATGATAGATCTGTCTTTCCCAGACATAGTTCTGAATGAGCAGTAATCTGATTGTTTATTTATCTTTGAAAAAAAAATATTTTTACATGGTCATATTAGAAATTTGTTCATGTTTCATAATACATACATATTGTTGTTTTTGGCTTGGGGGTTGAGGGAGGCTTCCCCCAAACTTACTTCCATAGAATATTTGGGAAATTGAATCTTCTACCTCCTGAATTCAGCCAATCCAAAATGATGGCAGAAAAAAATCTGTACCTCATCAGTGTTTCCCTTTACACACATTTGTGCATCAGGGACGCAAGCTGGAGAAAATTGATGCACACGTTTTGTTGCCGTGCATTTTTTTTGATGCAAAAGATTTGCAAAATGCAATCAGGATTTATTTAATGTCCAATGCTTTGGATGAGGGATGACATCATGTATACTTCAAGCATAGGCATAGTCTGGTTCCCTGTTTCGTATGCTGCCTGCATTTGCACTCTGCTACAGAGCATACGAAACAGAGAACCAGACTAGCATAGGCAATGTTATGACGGAGTAGCTTCCCCTGTTCTCGCGATCTCTCGCACGATTTCCATCGAGCTCAGCAAGATGTCCAGATGTTTAACCTCAATACTTGTTGCACTAGAAAGTGATGTCCAGATTAAAAGTGTGCACTAAGAATCATTAGTCACAAAAGTGAAAGAAGCAGAATGCAAAAGAGTAACTGTGGATCTGACTTTAATGCAACATAGAGAAAATAATTTTTCTTGACTGGAATACGGCACGTCCATTGGGATTACCAGTGTGACTTCTTGTCACATGATTGAGAAGACTGCAAAAGTGAATAATCCTTTCATGACAGGGTTTAAGAATTTAAAAAATCTACCCTTGTTCGCCACAAGATATCTGGAGAACACATTATCACCCAAGACATTCTTTCACAACAGAGAAATCAGTAAACTTGCAGAGGTAAATCCATTATTTGGATTACAAAGTGAGGGGGTCATTGCAGATTTTGTTGGATTTTAACTTTGCTGCAAGAAAAGAAAGATCTAAAAGTTCAGGTGTAACTTATTAAAGAGAAGATGAATTATTAGCCTCTTTGATTTTTGGATAAATGTGTTTTAGGCCGAAGTACAATGAAACCGATGATAGTGCTCATTTTATGACAGGCAGTAAATCAACTGTCATTTGGTTAAAAAGATTTATTTGGCTTTTTGTATTGGCTTATATGTATTGTGTTGGTCTATAATATTGCTGCAAAAATACTATAAGGAGACTGTTAAAAGTATGACTTTAAACTAAAAGGAAAATGAACTAATAAAATTATCCTTTGAATGGACAGTGCATTTGTGTGTTGATTGTGCGTGTTGGTTGATTTGTATTTTTAGAAAGAGTATGTTGTGCAAGTTGCAGTATCCTATTTCAAGCTGAAAAAGTATGGATCAGATGAAAATTTGTCAGTACATTTTTGACTGCCACATTTTTTATTTGATCCCCAGTTCTGACACCAAGTTTGTTTGTTTTTTTATCCTGAATTTTATACCCCTGGTGGATACACTGCTCATGTAGACAAAGGGCAACAACTCATTCAGATTGACTGCCCTTCACCATTGTATCTGTATACTGGATGTTTATCGATTTAAGGTTTTGCTCATGTTTACCAATTTAAGGTTTCGCTCAATGCAGTGAGTTTCCAAAAGAACTGTCATACTCCTTGAATCAATTCAGTTTTGACATCTTCTCATAAAATGTGCCTGGCATTTATGAAGTGCAGTTTCTCGAACCCATGTAGTGTCTGCACTAAAGGAAATTTGGTCTGTCTTTTGGAAGCAACTTAGGGAAAGGAGAAAAGGTCATGGTCCATATCTTTAAATTCAGACATACTGAGCCTGCATCCACACTTGATTTCCACGACAGTCCCACAGATTAAGATTACTTTTACCATTCCTACAGCTATCAACACCGTGGACACTGCAGACATAAAACTGAACTCATCTACTTACTGTTGGAATCACAGCTGTATTGTTTGATCCAACAGGCTACTAGCAAGCTTCAGACGATTTCTATTAGTCTGTCAGTGGGGGAGATTGAGAATATGATGGAAGATACTCCCCGGTTTTAATACTCCCTCCTGTGCATAAGTGTGTCATTGTCTCGGCAAGGCCTTAGTGCCTGTAAATCCGAGCAAAGGGGACTACATTCTGATCTTGCCAGCTGTTACCTTATGCAAAACACGTACCAGTAGTCTGACCAGCCTGTCCTTGATATCAGCTGTCAAACCACAATGGAGTTGACATCTCCATCTGCTATGACCGAGTAGGGTTCTACAGCTATCTGTTTATGCTGTTCAGCCAGCCATCCAATTAGCTATCTTGGCCTTTCACACCATGCAGCCCATCCATCCATCCATCTCAGCTCTTCATACATTGCCGGCCATCCACTCTAGACTTGCTGTCCGAGATATACTGTGAGAGATATACAGGGCCTAGGTTTGATGGCAAATACATTGGGCAGGTCCCACACTAATAATGGGAATGATCCAGCATTTTTTTTATTTTTTGGAATACTACATTTGAACATGGAGGAGGAAGTACAGGATAAGGAAAACAGTTGAGTCTTTTAGGCAGCAAAGAAATTTAGTAGGTCTTGCTACAAGCCGACTTCCCTACCACCTGCAAGAAACATGACCTATAAAGTATAAGCTTCGGTCTATGCTGATGAGAACGATGAACATAGCTCTTTCAGGGTTCTCACTCAATGTATGACAAATTTATATAGCTGCCAACCCTCACGATTTTGACGTGAATTTCACAAATTTCTACAGCGATTCACGGATTCATGCCACATGCAAAAATATCGTGAATTCCCCTATTCTCAATTATTTTAAATTTTCCCGTTAAGTGCTTTTAATCTGTATGTATTAGAGTAGTTTTACAAATACTTTTCAGAGAAACCGGGGCCTAACGAGAATTTTTCTCCGCGCATGTGCTGCCAACACTAATTTGAATTACTGTTTGGCATCGCATCTTGAAAACGTCTTCACCACCAAGGAAAAAGAAATGTATTGCACAAAAAGTGAAGATTAGTTTGGAATATACCAAACATTTGCCATGCATTCAGCCATCAAATATCGATATACATCATGATTTTTGCACAGTGTGCCACAAATTTTAGCATTGGGCATGGTGGCAGAGATGATGTGAGGAAGCACATTGGCAGCCAAAAGCACATCAAGGTTGGGAAACTACATGAAGACAGCTTTTTTGAGTGGTGGAATTTTTGAGATTGAAGGATTAGCATATATCATAATTTTGCTTGAGTTCACAGTTTCCTGCACATGTGCCGACACCACTAATCATTCACTGTCCACGTTTCATCTTCTGGATTAATACCATTTTGTAATTAAGCTACACTGCAGTTAAAATGTATTCACCTCCAAAGAAAACAATTTGTATTCCACAAAAAAAGTGAAGTATAGATTGGAGTGTGCCAATATTTGGCCTAGCATTCAGCCATCAAACATCGATGTACATTGTGCTTTTTGCACAGTAGTGTGCCACGAATTTTACAATTGGGAATGTGCACAAGGGCTGGTATTGTTGCTTACAATTTACCTGTCATAGATGTACCATGTAGTAATATTATTATATGGTACATGTATGACAGATAAATTGTAAGCAACGATACGAGCCCCTGTGGGCATGTGGCAGAATGATGTGAAAAAGCACACTGCTATAGCACCCCCAGCAGATTTCAATTTTGGAGTACTTTAAGCCACCTACGCAAGTCCTGCATGCTACTAATGCTGAAGCATTGTTTGTAAGCTTTCTTGTTGAACATAACCTGTCTGTCTCAGTTGGAGATCAGCAACAGTGACAGGGAAAGATTTATTTCCTGTTGTGAGGAAAAAAAAGACAAACTTTAGTGCCTGCTGAGGTGCTGAAAATTTGCACCAATTTTAGTCACTAAGATTAAGCAGCAGGCAAGAAGCCTGAACTATTTTGAAAACAAATTTACCATAGTCTGATTGAGAAGTTCAAGACTGCCACAGCATCATGTCATGACAATAGTGTGAAGTTTCAGTATATCAGTAAATTTGGCTGCAAATATAGTAGTACATGTAATCAGTGTAAATAATAGGTTTTAGTTTTATTTTGGAGTTTTCATATAATGCAGTACTGACCATCGAAGTGGATGGAGTTAGTGTCATGATATAATTTTTCAAAAATTGCGTTCAAAATATACTAATTTTTACCGCTCTGGTGGCCTAGTGGTAAAGCGTCCGCCTTGGATGTGGGAGGTCGCAAGTTTGAACCCCGGCCAAGTCATACCAAAAGACTTTCAAAAATGGTACTAACAGTTGCCTTGCCTGGCACTCGGCATTAAGAGGTTAGTGTTAGGACTGGTTGGCCTGGTGTCAGGATAATGTGACTGGGTGGGACATCATGCTACATGTCTGTGGCATGATGCCCCAGTGCTAAACATCACTATTAACTGTCACACTGCAGACATCATAGTGATGTGACTGGAAAAGTGTTAATGCTACGTTAAAAATCTAAATCACACACACACACACAAACACACACTAATTTTTATCCCAATTTTCACTAATTGCGAGTCTGGAGGGTTGGCAGCTCTGAGTTTCAGGACATAACTCTGTGTGCCCAAGATGAAAGTTTGCTTTCAGGCTACTGAACTGTAAGGTTCAAAAGACCTTGGGACTACCAGTTGCATCTGTGATTTTTTGGTTGCAAATTGTTTTATTAGGCAACCCCACCACCATCATTCTGTAGCCCTCATTCCAATTTTTAAAAATGAAACTTCAGAAAGATAAAAAAATTTACATAAAACTTCATTTTATTTTTTAATTGACAATTTTTAACACAATTAATGGCAGGTGTTTCCTAACACTGCCATCTCCTTCATGTTTCAGACCAGACTGAAGTTTACAATGTAAATGACATGCATGCTCATGGCCATTTTTTGGTTCCTGGGGAAATCAATTTTCAATGAAGTGGTTTAGTCTTTAGAACACACATAGAAGGTAAACAATTCATCATCTGGATCCAGTATTTTAATTTCTAGTTCTCATATTTTCCAATAAAATTGAAAAAAATAGAAATGGAAAAAATGTACTCTTGTGTTGGAACACATGTATGTATCATAAGTATTTTGGAAGAATTGTAAATTTTTTTTACAAATTCATCGCACACAAATAAATATGGATGCAGTTTTAGCATCGAAACATTTTTTGATTTGAAATGCAAGGATGATAATATTAGGAGTCCCTTGGTGACAGTCTATTTTAAAATGATAAATTAATGTATAAACAATGATGTTATGTGCATTTTCATTTTAATATCCTGATCCTTTTCATTTTATAATTGGATGGGACAATACAAACTGCTAGGGGGGTTGCAAAATACTACAAATACTATAAACTGCAATGTATCAGTGTGGCATCAAGACCCACTTAGGCGTTTTTATCCTGGCTTAACATTTTATTTTCGTTTGCTTTATAATTTAAGCTACACTGTTTATTTCTTGTATTTATTTGGCAAAAAAATGAAAATGGATTGTTTCAAGCATGTACTTTCTTATAGCCATTGGGCAGAAACTGTTTCACTTATTTGTTTGTCAAGTTCAAATTACAGAATTTGAGAGCTTAATGTTACAATAATTTTTAAAAAAATAATTACATCAACCATTTTATGTACTTGGAGTCTATTTATTTTTCTGAATCTCTTACCAGATTAAATTTTTATCCATCCATGTAGTGGTGCATTAACTGGAAATGTTTATCCATTGAAAAATTTTCTTCAGCTTGTTGGTCTTTCCAAATAATGCAACAATGGGTTTGCTCATTTTACCTGTCTTGATATGTCATCCTCCACAGCTGTCAGTGTGTCCCCTACAGTTAAAACTCCTGGCACACTAGCACCCTATTCCTGGTCACTTTGGATCATGAGATAATGACCTTTACCAAAATTTAACACTTCCTACACCAGTGACAAGACAGAGTGGGTAGTAAGAGGAATACGCCCAATCAGGAATTGTACAGGTACCAATTTTGTAAAATTTGTTAGCCTGTTTGCTGTCTGCTTTAAAACGCTAGGCAGTGAGTGGATGCAAGAGAAAACGGCCCTTCATAACATCCTCATGGAAATGAAGTCCGTTCTCAATACTTCAGATGCAACTGAAAACTGCTCACCTTTGATGCCCATTTCTATACCCCAAGGCCTGGGCCATTGATGCTTTGTTAAATCAGCTCATGGTAGACATTCCCAAAAGATCATGTCGATTCATTGTGAAGATTTAGCAACCAAGAGTACATCTGTTTTGTCAACCTCCTTCACACCTTGCTTTTTTCATGGGAACTTTGCATTTTGGACATGGAGAGGATCTTGACAGTTAGAAAGCCCTCCACATAGCAAGCATATGAGGGAAAGTTGAAAATTCTTGTTGATTGGTGTCAAGACAGTGATGTTATCCCTCTTCTAATGACTAACTTCTTATCCTCTTTGAGGAGAAGAAATTAGACTTCATTACTATTAGATGTTATCACTCGGTTTCTGACAGGTTCAGACATGCTTGGATAGTGTAAAGTGGTCACAACAAGGATCTATCCAACCTGTTCTAATTTTTATATGTCTGGGTCCTTCTCACTCACCGTGTTTCCCAGGTGAAATTTCTCTTCGGTCTTGATGTGGCTACACCGAGTTTGAGCCTTGACCCAGTCAGGTGCTGCATACACAAGTCCCGTTTCCTAACAATTCCAGCTTCAGCCTGCAGTGTGAGTGAAGTGCATGCCCTGTCTGTCGACTTTAAGTACAGTTATGTATATTGACCTAAAATAAAGTCATCCTGATGACACCTCTGGGCTTTGTCTTTATGAATAAGTTGCCATCTACAGGCGGTCAGAAAATAATCATTTGCCATCTGTCCTCAGTTTCAGTCCATTGGAGAGGCAGAGTTGCATTGACTGCTTACTACAGTCTGGTGCTATCTGAGGTAGACAGCAAGAAATCCTCAAGTGAAACATTCAACCAGCATGTTCTGAGCTGTCTCATTGGTGAAACAATTCACCTGTCATGTATCAGTTTGATTCATGACACACTGCCTATGATAGGATATATTGTCAATACATATATCATCTTGATTTTTTCATCTTTAGAAGGTTTGTCAGTAGTAGAGTGGTGCCATATTATATGTGTTGAATTCTTGGTTGTATTTCCAGTCTGCTGGTGTTAGTTTCATCGTATCCTCTCTTTCAGTTGCTGATGACATATATCAGCATAAAAGAAGACATTCCAAACATGTACCCCATGTACATTTAAGTACATTTCAGATCACTTAAAACTCACATTTTGCACGAAACTTATCTGTTGCGTTTGTATCTATTTGGATCTAGTTCTCATGCAGTGCTTCTGGTGTATAATGCATTGAAAAAGTTACAATGAATTCTGATTGGTGGATATTGGTTGTACTTGATTTGAAGAAACAATAACTACCAATCAGAAATAAATATAACATTTCACTGCATGACGCACAGAAGTGTAGCCTTCAGATTCAGTCCAAGTAGACAAGATACAAGGCAACATTGAAGCTTCCCGTAAAAGTGGTTATTAAATGGCCAGTAAAGTATTTAGATCACACATGAGGAAAAAGTCTGGAATGTCTCTTTTGTGGGATGGGATAAAATATTTGGCATGGAATTGGTAGGCGGGAGCAGATATAAAAAACATGTGAGTTAGTCATTTTGTGTTATTTGTTGGAGGCAGATGGGTGTTTTTAAGTGATAGAAATGAGTCCATATGCCTGCAACAGATGACTGATGAATTCTAAGTTTAAAGAATAGAAAGGCAAATAACTATATTTATGGATGCTGAAGACTAAAAACTTTTATAGGGTAAGTATTGTTTCGTATCAGTTCTTCACCTCTTGTATTGATATGGGTGTCGTGCAGAAAATTATTGATAGAGTGATTGATTCACCTTTAGTTTCCGGATTAGGTACCCTTCATGAAGATCACAGCTTGTGAATTTGTAGTGATTTTGACAAGCAGACGCAAGAGTTGAACCTTATTGGGTCTCTGTTGGCTTCTAAGATGATCACCTGGTTCAATTCATGACAGCACAACAATCATTCTGGGCATAGGGTTATAGTTTTCACTTAATTTGCTGGATTTGCCAGGAAAATGTTGGCAGTGTGACACCCTTACTTTGAGCCACACAGTTGTGCTGCCTTTGCATTAGGATGAAACCTTCATCCATCTTTTGAGAATGCAATCATGTTTTCTCTTGAACGGTGGCCGGATGCTCTTGCATTTCCTCTTACATATTCTCTAATGTTAGTTTGATTCGATAAAGTATTTGACAGAGAAGGAAAATGTTTCCGTAAATTACGTTTTTTTGAGGATATTTACCTGATGAGATTGCTGTCAAGCTGACCCACTTGTCACCAGTAACCCACCCATTTCCACTAAATTAAGTATCCATGTTGTAGGTTTTGCCAAGTTCAAGCTGGTAAGCAGCCATAATGATTGTTAGCCAAAAAGTCATACAGGTCATGTATGCATTCAACACAGGTTATTTCAGAAATGTGTGTCATTTTTTAAAAATTTGATTCTACATACCTTGAAATAGCAATTATTTACTTTGTTTGGATCCTCATACATCCATATTCCTTTGGAAAGTCATTATTTACACACCCTGAGAAGTACATATGGAAAAATCAGTGTTAAAGTATCTAGACATTTTTGGGCAGATCAACCTAAAAGTGTTATCCAGCGCAATTCTGATTGAATGTCCCGTGCTGTGATGTCACAATTTTAGCTATGCATGTTGATAAATTCATACTATCTTATATTGTGATGATTAGATTTGACATGCTTTTATCTTTTTATTATGGGATGTTGGTTGTAATGAAAATAATGCTTGAATATGCAGTATGGCCACCACAGCAGCCATTCTGAAAATGACGTTATTGCTACTTCACCTGAATGGATGGTAACATCAACATTGGGTTTTTGCTGAAAGACTGTTTAAGATGTCTGGTTTGTGCCTGTGCAAGATTCAGTATGGTCATGACAGAAGCCATCTTGAAAATCTTGTTACTTCTACTCTTTCAGAAAGGAAAGTCATATCAGTATGGGATTTTTACTGGAAGTCTTGTGGTGCCTAGCTGGCCGTAAATAATAATTTTGCTGATCTGATACCCAAGATTGCCATCACAGTGGCTCTCTTGAAAACCTTCTTACTACAACTTGGAAAGTCCTAGCAACATTCTTGTGATGTCATAATTGGTACTAAAGGGAAATGGAGCTGATCTAGCATCCCTCATGTCCACTGTAGTAGCCATCTTGAAAATCTTGTTATTGCTTCTTCCAAATAGAATGTTTTATTGAAATTGGGTGTTTATCAGAAGAATGGTTCTGATAGCTAGTTGGTTCTGAATGAAAATGTTTTTGATGTGACCTTAAATATGGCTGGCACATTGAACATATTGAAAATCTTTTCACTGATTCTCCAGAATATGAACATGGGTTTTTAACAAGTCTTCTAATGGTCTCCATTTTCTCCTAAATGAAAATGGTGCCATCTTAGAACAGATATGGCTGCCATAGTGGCTGATTTGAAAATACTGTCATTCAAGAATATCAGAGATGGGTTCAGCACTCTGCAGTTAAAATGAAGACATGGTCTTGTGTTGAATTCCTAGAAATTTCAAGTGACTTTTATTGTAAACCTCCAATTGGGGGAGATGATAATGTTTTATCTTGCGGGCTCTTGCCAGAAAAGACGATACAATAAATAGCAGTTAAGTATTAGATAAATGAAATTAGTTTCACTGTGGACCCCCCATTTTTATACTCAGCCTAGTTGTCTGACACTGCTATGTGTGTTTTCATGAAACTATCGGTGTCAGCATTATAAAGGCTGGTGCTTATTACAGGCAAAAGTAGGTCACAGTAACCTGTTTTCAATGAGCCACTGACTTGGCTGAGTATTTGGAAAATACTTTGGCATAGTATATGAGATGTGACATTTTGTGGAAATCTTGGATTTAAAAAAAAAATTTTTGCTTTTTTATTTATTTATTTATTTATTTTCCAGCCTGGATTAATTGGTCTGGTTGATTATCCTGATGAGGACTCGGATGAAGAGGAGGAAGATCCAGACACATTAGGACCAAGTGCTAAAAGACAGCGATTGGCCACCTAGCGTGCAATTTCTTGTGCATTACATGATGTGGTACAGTTTGTCGTTAAATAGATCACCACTCAAGCAGGAGCTGATTCTGTGAACTGGTAGTTGGCAGGTTAAACAGGAAGGCAGGATGTTCAGCATAACAGCAGCAGCATCTGCGAGAGAGTGCTTTTTTTCTGTGTACATTGGGTTCTGTTATGGGTCTTGAATATAGAAGCCATGTCTTCAGTCAGACTGTAATGTTTGTGGACTTGAATAAGGTCACAATCTCAAGATATTCTGGGAAACTTTTTTGTATTTGGTAATTGTCAGACAAGAAACCAATGAAAACTGTGAACTCTCTCTCCTGTTGACAGCAGTTACTACATCTATAGGGATTATAAAATGATAAATGTTCTCCTTGCTTCTGGGTAATAATTTGTAACAGTTAAGTAACATTGATGTTATTTCCATGAATGAAGTTGTCTTCCCATTTGAGGATTGTGTGTGAAATGTTCACACCATTAGATCATGACCAACAAACATCTCTCAGCTTGAACTGAAGGTAATAAATTTCAAGGAACTGCCAAATGTAGATGGATAATCATTTATAGGCTGAAGTGGTGCTATGGAAACATGGATGTTAAAACTGGATGAAAAGTACGATATTTGTAATGTCCTTTGTGACTCATCTGACAGAAGGTGAAACAGCAGCAGCAAAATCTACCTTCTATCCATTGTCTGTCCTGCATCAACTTTTGGTTGACATTTTTTTAAATGGCAGTTCTTTTGTAGGCATTGGTAGATTAACGTTAGACTTTGATCAAAACTGTGTTGGGGTTGAGGTTGAATATAGGAGGATGAACTTTCTTGTAGGTAAGATCACCAAAATCACAGTGGCCATTATTTTGATTTGGGTTGATGTATTGATACTTGAAGCTTTTGTTGAGGCATATGTAATAATCCTCCTTCCATCTGATGTACACTCGTTAGTACAACTCGATTGCCATGATACTTTGTAGATATTATGGTCATCACCTGATGATGAGATCAACAAATCACTTAGCTTCCACGATTGCTTACCTGGCCATAAGGTCAAATGGGCTTAAGGTATGGTCCTTCGTCTGTCATCCATTCACAATAGCTATTTGATCTTTTCAAAAACTTCTTAGCAGAATTTGACCAAATTGACAGAAGCCATACTGGCATGAAGTGGTTTCAAATTTGTATAAATGATGCCTATGTTCCATTAAATATGGACACTGTTTCAAAAAATAGAATTAAAAATAAAATGACTTGTCAAGAATCACCAGAATTGGACATAATTTGACACAAAGTATCCTGGCATAAAGCTCTCTTAATTTTGTTCAAAAAAGGCCAATCTGCCATAAAATATGGTGCCATTAGTAATAATAGAAAAACCTTAAAATAATTTTTTTCTCAAGAACCATGCAACAAAAGCTGACCATATTTGACTGAAAGCATCCTGGGATGAAGCTCTTAGATTTGTTAGAATGATGCTGCCCTGCCATAAAATGTGGTCACCATTACTGAAAGTAGACGAGACGTCTCGAGAATTGTTAAACAGAATTTGGCTATATTTGACATCTTCCAGGCATGAAGCTTTTTCAGATTTGTTTAAATGATGCATATCTGCCATCGTTTTATAGCCACTGTTTAAGAAAGAAAGAAAAAAATTTAAGGAAATTATAATTAAGAAATTCTGAACTGAATTTGACCATATTTGAAAGAAAGCATCCAGGCATGCAGCTATTTAAATTTGTTCAAATGATGCCAAACTGCTTACAAATATGGTTGCCATTTTGAAATAATAGAATAAAAATATAAATAACTTAGCAAAAGTGCTCTACAGAATTTGACAGGAAGCATCCTGGCATAGAGGGATTTCAAGTTTGTACAAAGGATGCTGATGCATGCCATCAAATGTGGCTGTTGTTAATAAAAATATTGTACTTCCCAATATGCCTGTTAAAAGCTTGGGAAGTTACCTATGATGAAGACTTCAGAATCACAGGTTTAGGGTTACGCTTACCCCAAGCAGAAAAGAGTTAAAACTTTTGTACAAATAATTTCACAATACAGGATTCAAAAATTTTGACAAGAATTTTTAAATGAGGTACTTAAGGAATTGAATAATATAAAAAAAGGAATATAGCAAGTAACACTCCTGTGCTAATAAAATAAATTATGTTAACTTGGAAAACTAAAATGTGCAATCTTTGGAATGAAATTTCTGTATGGTGTCCATTTTGGGCATAATACCTTACTCTCCTTGCCTGATGAAAACTAACCAAGGCCACTGAATATCCAAAAATGTTGTTGACATATTAAAATGTCTGAAAAGTCATTACATCTGTATGCATAATTTTATGGCATATAATATATTGAATACCATTAGACACACATTATTTTAAGTTATTTTGTATTTAGACAAAGAAAACTAAATAATAATAACCCAATGTTCTTTTATCCTGAAACACTTCCAAGTATCCTGACCCTGATCATACAGTCCAACCCTAGAAATTATACACACATCCCCATCCCTACCCCAGTGAATGAATCTTTTTTAAAAATAATTACCGATATTCTGAGTGTTGTAACTCTATTGTATTTGAATTTGGTCATAGGCAGCAGTAATAGGCATCCTTCCATCTCGTCTCTGTCTGCCTGGGTTTGAGTCTCAGGCTCAGCTTATGTGGTTTGTGAGCAAGCTTACCAATAGCTTCCTTTGGGTCATTACCAATAGCTTCCTTTGGGTCAGTGGTTCTTCCCAGGGTTCTCCCAAGGTCTTCCTCCACCAATTTTAATGGCTGCCATGATAGCCTAAACAATGGTGATAAATAAACAAGAACAACAGCAAGAGGCTTGCAATTTCAGTATTTTAAATGGGTACTGGACTTAGATTGGAAAGCATGATTTCATAATGGCTACCTTTACAGCCCATTTGATAATAGTGGTTGGTTCAGAGTTTCAGCAAATGATATAAAATATAAAAGCTCTCATTAAGCGTAGTGAGGTTGCATAACTATCATTTAAAATTATGTTGTTGAGTAAAACTTTAGGTCCCTAAGAAACAGAATTAGGTCGTGTAACAGTAGTTCGCTTCTGATATATGGAGTGGAAATAAGGAAACTTGGTACTTGTTATAGTAAATATCTGAAGATTTGCATCTCAATAAATCACAATGCTCCCACCATTGTATTTAGAATTTTTGCTCTTTTCGACTTGAAACTAGATTTACATGACAGAATCTTGATTGCAACTAGTCTCCAAGTTTTAAGTGGATCAACATGAATCTTTGTACATTCTATTAAAATCATTATAAAAGATTTGCATATTGACAAATCACTGTGCTTGTGCAACTTTTGAGTTATAGACCTTTTATCCTACAGCTTTATGCAGTATATCCTTTGTTAAAGCAATTTGTCTTGCAGCTTTTGATAGGTCTCTGTGAAATTTTGTAGATCTTATGGACAGCTGATAAGGCACATATTTACAAATCTTGGTGCTTCTGTGATTTGGTTATAAGTTGTTGCCTCTGACTTCATGCTGGATGCATTGTTTGACAGAATTTTGTGAATACAACTATTCTTTGCTGTTTTTAGTGGATTGCTGTGAAAATTGGTACATATTTATGGTTATTGTCAGATGATAGACCTCTTGACCAATCATTGTTCTTGCTGTTTTCTTTTTATCAGAAGAGTTGTGTAGTTTTTTTGACTACATACTCATCTGCATGAAAGGGGCAGGAAAGGCGGGGTGTGTGTGTGGGTATTTACTTGAGCAAATTGTTTACCATTTCTCTGGTTGGATCTGGTAGTATGTACTATTAGTGTGGATGAATTGTAATTGGACAAGGTAAAGGAAGTAACTTAAGGATATAAAATATCTTGGGATTTGACAGTTGAATTGACACAAGGTCACACTATAATAAGTTACCTTACCACAATGTAATATCAGTTTTCCGAGATCAGAGTGATTTTTGAGTAAATCATTTCTGACGTTTTACTCATTTTGTACCCATATTTTCTCTCACTTGATCCAACTGTGTTTCAATCAGGCAGGCAGTTCTCACTTGATTTTTAGTTTTATCATGTACCCTAATGACAATCTTAAAGATATTTTCTTTGCTGTCTGAGAAATTTCCTTTACCTAAAAAGTGGCACTTTTAAGAGCAAAAGAAAGCTAGTTAAACATTGTGAGTCATTATGTGATATGTTTTAGGTCATTGCAAGGAAATTGGAGAACTTCACTTTTAATTCTATATTATTTTAACCCATGTTGTTAGATTTCAAGCCAGTTTAATGGAGAAATCGGGGATATAGATGAATTGCTCATCTTGTATTTATTCTGCTGGTGAACTATTAAATAGACATCACTTAGTAAAAAAAATTTGGGAGGATTCAAATGTATTCATGGATAGGCATCAGACAGAACCAGATTCATAATTGTCAATGGAACATTATTGGGAAAGATAAGTCAAGGTCACAGGGTGAATTATGTTTGACATTGGGAACAATTTGTTAACAGTTTCATGAAGTAACTGCATCTTGTGTTTCTGTAAACTAATTGTTTTCCAGTTGACACACATGTTTGACAGATAAAACATCTGTATTCAATTGGTGATCAAAGGTCTGAGTTTCAGGGGTGTTTATGATTGTGTGTACAAAGCCATAGTGACCTTAAACTTTCTTTCTGTGTCCTGATCAAGAAATTATGTTTGTGATTTTACATTTCCATACAGTATTGTATTATTTATCACAGATACATGTTTGAATTCAGAAGGAAGACAGATTGTATTTAAATTGGGGGGAAAATTTGTGTATATCTGCAGTATGTTTTTAATGTCAAATGGTGTCCGACGTAATTCCAAAACATTTTGTTGGGGAATATGGTAATTGATGTTCTTGCTTCCAAATCACGATTCTTTAAAAAAAATTGGTTGACTGTTTTAATTTGAAATACCTCATAAAAAGCTAATGCATTTGTTTTATTCCAGGCTGGTGTACATTTATTTCTTTTTGGAAAGAGAAAACATTTTTGGGGGAAGAAAGATGCTGTATGTGTTGCAGTCTTATTTTCTTTGCTGTCAAACATCTACTGTTGTCAGTCTTTGTTCAGTTTACTTTCAGGGTATCTTTTCTTAGTATGGCTTTGCCATTGTTAATAAGTAGAAGAAAACCAATGATTTGAATTTAGATATCTTCATGATCGATGTTTCTAAAATCTTTTATCAAAACACTTGCAGATTTGTTTTAGGTGTACTTGTTGAGATTTTATTTATTTATTGCCTTAAGAAAGAATTTCAGAGCCACTAGCAAACTGAGTCACAATATTATCCAAATGTTAACTTAATTACAAATGAAATCACTGAATAAAGTTGACTTTACTGTCAAAGGTCACACTAATCAACCATATTTTCTTGTTGACTAACTTTTTTATAGCCTTTGATCTGTTGTCAGGTAATGTGATGTTAGATCATTTTAAAAGTTTTTGATTTTGTTCAAGAAGTCTTAGAATTTTGCTAGAACAGAACTCATAGAACTATATCTGAGGAGATACAAAACGTTTTAAACTGAATAAAAGTATATAATTTTTTTACTCGGGAATTTTGTTATTAAATGTTTTCGAAAATGAAAGAGTAAATAAATAAAATAGGATCAAATTGGGTGGATCACAAGATACAACACAGGTAGTAATTAGATGACATAGCATCCCTTTGCTGTAGTCACACTTACGTTTCTATTTGTTGTACCTCTTTATGCAGTGATAAGTAACAGATAAAGAAAGTTCAATTTGCATTAGTTAAAAAAGCTCCTTGAAACTTTTAGAAGTCCTTGAAGACTGCTTGAAAAATCCGTGGAAAAAAAATCCTGGGCTATGTGAACCATGAATCCATGATTTTGAGGAAATGTTGTATTCCCTGATCTACTGGTATTGTGTAATGGCAGATCTGGGTCTGTGCTGCTTGAATTTGGGCCAGTGCATTGTGGATTGGTTAGACCAGATAATGGTAACCATTTGCCATTATCAGTGTTAGTTAATTGGATCAAACATAGTACAGTAAAATTGAGTTACATGGCTGTTCTGAATAGGGTTTATGTTTGAATGTATGTTGTCAAAATGAGAGGAAAACAACATTGAGATAATGTAAAGTGTGGTTAGTAGAAATTAACAGACATCATTGTTACTAAACGATACTGAAGATCACCACATATATTGGTTCAACTAGAAAGATGTTTGATCTCGATCTTTTTCTACTTTTATATGTATGACTATTGTTCAAGGTCATAAAATGACACTTCATTAATCATGTGCTAGATTTTTAGGTGAGTCTATAAGTAGCTGCTTTATAATGATTCCTGGGATGTATCTCAGGTGAATTGCACATTAGTTTTCATTAAACTAGCAAGTACTCTTCATCTTCCTCATATTACATGGAGTAGAAAAATGTTTACATTTTTTTTTGTAATTAGAGACATTTAGTAGATTGACTACAGATCACTACAATTCTTGTGCAAATGAACAAAAGCTTTGTTGTAAAGGTAATCCAAAATTAATCTCTGTACACAATTTTATAATGCCTTATATTGTACACATTCATTCAGAATGTTGGGTACGGGTTCTCATAAAGAGAATTGCACATACTGAAGCTAATTACACACATTATAATATATTTTGTTGAATACTCAGTTATGACAATGTTCAACATGAATTTGTTGATCCAGTTAACTTGTGAATTACCATTATTTGTAAATTTTGTGGGTGCCACAAACCAGGATGTCCAAAACTTAAAAATAACTGTGAGAAACTGTATTCTCTCTCTCTCTCTCTCTCTCTCTCTCACACACACACACACATCTGACACATGTTCACAAATGTCTGGACTAGCAAGTGTATTTTTATGCATAAAACTAAAAAAAAATTGATCCTTTCAAAAATAATTGGATTCAGTACTTGCCAAGGTGAGCTGCCTCAGTGTGTCCTTGGGTAAAGGCATTAGGTAGATTTTCCTTGGAATGTTTTAGCCAGTACTCTATCGATGAGCCATTGCTTGAAATTGTAAATAGAATGGATCCTGATCTGTTGTGCATTATTTGATGGCATTCCGAGTCCATACTTTACAGTTGGATGTCTTGACTCCAGCAATAGACAGGTGTTGCCATAGATCTCAGTATGAAAATGTTTTCATCTCAGTGTTATCATGTAAGCATTTGGAATTAATGTATTGAAGAATTGTCAAGTATCTTTGTACGAATCATTTGTTGATGTTCTGGATTGTACACTTGTATCAACTCCCACTAAGTCTCCCTCAAATTTAAATGCTCAATTAATTAAAAATCGATGATGCTGATAACCAATTTTCTAGACATATCATACTCTCCCTTTTGATCTAGACACAGTAGTATGGTAACTAAAATAACCAAACAAGATGAAACTATGGTGCATTTTCTTTTAAGTTTGCATGTTGACAGAAAGTAATATCATCACTGGCCTTTATTCTGTGCAGTTCTAAAATATTATTGATATGGTTAATACATCGTTCTTCTGCCAAGTCATGGGGGGGGGGTGTTTCTCTTTTCTTTTCTTTTTGAGATTAGACCTGTTTAAAAGTTGAATAAACCAGATCACAAAATCCAGGAACTAGTCGAGTTAAAATTTATGTAAACTTTTGTCAGTTTTTATGGTTAGCATGTGTGACTTGAGACATGGAAGGTGTAGGTTCAGATCTTAGCATTGGATCAGCCCAGGTTGGCTGCCATGGTTTGTCTTTAGCAAAGTCAGCTTTACTTGTTCATTGGCATGATATAGCCTTCAAGTGTTTATGTGCCAGAACATAAAACATAAACTACTGTCATTCAAATCAGATATTCTGAATATTTTAAAATATGATGTAAGGACCTATCTGGGGGGTAGGTATTGATTGTTCCTCATTCATTACATTAAATGTTAAAAAAAGTAATCTGAAGATACTGAATTTAACACCTTAATGAATAATACTACGCATGAACTTAATAGTGTCTTGATTGCAAGCTTTGGTTGTGAGCTGGAGGAATCCATATCTTGCTTGGTAGAATAGCCGAGTTAACTAAGGTCTTTACTGTACAGTGTAATGAATTGCATAAACCTGATTATTTTAATATGTTAGCTTGTTGCTTAAATTTGGAGTTTTTTCATAGAACATTTGAGAACTGGATTAAAGATTTTGACCGCTGGTGTACAGCTGAATGGTTTAGCTTTGATCTAGATGCTTCCAGATTTTTTACTTCATTTATCAAAAGTTATAGGTTCACCACTGTTACAAAGGTATTTGAAGAAATAATGGGGATTCTTATTTGTTTTTGACACTGGATAAGTATGCCTGTTGATGTTTATCAGCTTTTGATGTTGCATTGTAGCAACTAGGCTTCCCAGAGATGTTAAAGATTAAACAGTGTGACTTGTTTTCAAATAACAATCTGTTACGGTTCATAAGTTTAAATATTATCGGGGAATGAATAATGCATGTAGTATTTATATTTTCTTCAAGACACTTTTTTTTTAGAACAAATCTGCTACATGAGTGAATTTTTTGCTCTATTTGTGATACGAAAAGTACATATGTTACTGACAGGATATCTTCCAAATTGGTGTGCTCAGTATTGATAAAATTTGTATTAACACTCTTTATTTTGCAAGTAGTCAGACATGTTTCCGATCATGAGCATGTGGTCCTTAATCATCCAGGTCAATATTGCACAATTAGCTTTGTTGGTAGAGTATCAGACTGGTAATCCAAGTGTTTTGGGTTCAATTCCCACAATCTAACCCAGGTAGGCTGCTTTGGTATATTCTTGGGAGAGGAAGGGGCAGTTAAAACTAAGAAGTTCTATAGCTGTATCTTTTGACATCATGGAACTGCATTCTGATGCGCTGCTCCAGAGTGAGTGTTTTGTTAAAACTGGTGTTATTCATTGATACAAACAACATTATCAACAGACATCGCTGAACTGTTATGCTGTAACAGTATGGGTGCACCATGACTCCACATTCTTTTTATATTTAATAGGAATAACAATGGAAAAATTTTGGTAAATTTTGAAGGCTATAAAAGATTGCTTCAGAGTAGAAAGTGATGGAATATCCTTTAATGTATTTGATATTGGTTTCTCTGAAGGCAGCGAGTTTAGGTTTGATATGATGCGACCACTGACTCGTGATAGGCTTGTCACACATGGTAGATTTGGTGCAATCTCATCATTTATTTTGCATGTTAATATCAACAGTTCATGGGCTGAAATCACTGTGATACATGTTACAAGAAGTTTTCATCATTACTAAATCACCACATGAACACATTCATTGCATGATTATGGATAAGGTTGGAGTAAAGGAATGTTTTCACATTGAAAATGGCACTTTGAACCATATGTTACAGTAGTAGTATCAGTGTCAATTGAAATAGATTACAGGTACAAACTTGCTTGCAAAGTCTGAAGTGATTGCTTCATTTATATATGTATTTTATTATATGCCATTTAACTTCTTCAAAACTGGCCCACTTTTATCTGGATTCATCTACAGACTTGCCACATTTTAGCATGACAAGTCCATTAAAATACTAATCATGCTTGTGGATACTGGCCACCTTTCTTTATGGGCACAACAGAGTCCATTTTAAGGAAGTTTTGCTGTAAATATGTTTTCAGGTTTAGTTGTATTGATTGGCTTAACTGTTAATATTGATACATCTAAAGCCACTCAGCTAAAATTGGACAATTTTGTAAATAAACTTCAAAAGAATATTCAGGACAGATGGAATTTTATGCAGTTGATGATAATTCTATAATCTGACACATTAAGCTTGAAATAAATTGCTTATCAGAAGTTATTGGATAAAACCACCAAAAATATATTGTTTCAGACCTGCTAACCCTCATGATTTTGGCATGAATGAGTCTAGATAACGATTCACAGATTCACGCCACATGCAAAAGAATAACAAATTCCCGATTTCTCAGTTGGCTTAAATCAGGAATAAAATAACTTTTATCCCATTAAGTCCTATTAAAGATAGCAGCAGTGGTCGCTGATTAAAATAATGGTCCTGTATTGCTATACTGTGATGTTAGCTGTCACAGTTGCCATGTAGCAAGTATTGTAAAGTATATAGTCTATATTTAGAACAGAACTTTTACAAATACTTATGAAGAAAGCTGGGGCCCAACTGATTTTTTTTTTAAATGGCACATGTACATACTTATTACAACTGTCCCTTTTTTAAAAAAAAACACTAAATGAAGACAGCTTGTTTGAGTGTATGAATTTTTTTAGATATTGATAGATTAACGTATCGTAATTTGCTCTAGTTCATATTTTTCCGTGCATGCGCCAACACCACTAATCGTAAACCGTTCAGCATTTCATCTTCTGGATTAATACCATGTTGTAATTTAGCTACACTACACTTAACTGTTTTTACCACCAAAACAAAAGATATTCCACAAAAAGTGAAGCATAGATTGGAGTACACCAAAAATTGGCCTTGCATTCAGCCATGAAACATCGATGTACATCGTGCTTTTCGCACAGTAGTGTGCCATAAATTTTAGAATTGGGAATGTACACAGGGGCTCATACCATTGCTTACAATTTACCTGCCATACATGTACTATATAATATTATTATATAGTACATGTATGACAGATAAATTGTAAGCAATGATACGAGTCCCTGTGGATATGTGGCAGAACGATGTGAAAAGGCACACTGGTAGCAAAAAGCATATAGATATTGGGAAAATCAAGAGCAACCCATCAGATTTCACCTCTAGAGTACTTAAAGCCACCAACTAAAATCTGCAAGCTTCCAATGCTGAAGTATTGTGTATGAGTTTTCTTGCTGAATATAACCTGCCTTTCTCAGTTGGGGATCAAAAACAGTGATAGTTAAAGAGTATTTCCTGTTGTTAGGAAAAATAATAAACTTTAGTGCCTCCTTAGGTGTTGAAAATTTGCAACAGTTTTAGTCACCAAGATCAACCACCAGGCAAAAAGCCTGAACTGTTTTGAAAATAAATTTATCATAACCCAATTGAGGAAGTTCAAGTCTGCCACAGTATCATATCATGACAAATAGCATGAAGTTTTGCTTATATCAGTAAATTTGGCTGCAAATAAATTTGTACATGTAATCAGTGTAAATAATACGTTTTATTTTTATTTTGGGATTTTCATATAATGCAGTACTGACCATCAAAGTGGATGGAGCTAGTGTCATGGTATAATTTTTCACTAATTGTGTTCAAAATTCACTAATTTTTATCCCTCTTTTCACTCATTGCAAGTCTGGCAGGTTGGCAGCTCTGTTGTTTCCATGAAAGTAGTTATTTTATGAATGATGCTTTCAAGCCATTTTGAGTTAGACGATTGAGTATGTTGACTTCATGCATTAAATTTTGCAGAGTAGGAAGTAATTTTTCATTTTAATCATAGCTGGTAGACATTGTCATCTAAATAGGATCGTGATGTTTGTAAAAATGCATTTTGTAAAAAATGGCATCAAACTTGTAAATCTGTTTTGTATTTGACTATTTTGAAGATGAATACATTTATGACAGTTCAGTATTGTTAATTCTTTCTTGTTCTTAATTCTCAACAGTATGATCATGTGTTCCTTCTGTACATTTGGCAGTCCTTTGAACACTGAATCAGGTAGGTTTTAAAGAGAATGAACGGAAATGAATTAATTTACATATGAGGATTGGGTCAGCAATAAAAACTATAGGGTTTAGAATTTAAATATTTCAGAGGAGATATGAAATTCTCATCTTTAGTTTGAGCTGCTAGGAAAAGAAAAAGAAGATTATCATTTCCTGCTGTTTGTTGTATTGGTTGATTTAAAGTTTCAGTAGTCTGTGTTATGAACCATTAGCTTGTTTAAAAGCCAAAGTTCAGCTATTTTCTATATCAAAATAGGACTTGAGGTGAATAATTTCTGTTTGACCCATGACAGACTGAGATGTTGTGTGGCAGTTAGGATTTGATTCACCTTGATTATATGGACAAACAAAGGAAGAAGTACTCCTTGTTAACCACTAAAACTATAAAAGATAGTGTGAAATGAATATATGTTGAAACCTGATTTCATGTTTAGTTTTGATTAAAGGTAACAAGAATTATTTGTTACCGAATTGTCCAAAGCTTTACCTAAATCAAGGTATGTAGTGGCCAATGAAAATTTCTTGTGGAAATGCATTTGCAATGCAAAGGTGTGCAAGGGTTTTAGACACTGTTGACTAAACATTTAATATATTTTAAAAACTACTTGCATCATTACAAGAGCCATGTGTACATAGCTGTAAATCATAAATAAGCTATTCATCTTGTTAACTTGATAAACATTTCTTAATCTTGCCAGGAACTGTCCAAGTAGAAAGGGGGAGTCGTGCCTGGAACTGCCATGATAGACAGGGCAGTCTTACCTGGGGCTGTCGTAATAGAAACGGAGTTTTACCCTGATAGTGATGGGCAGGGTCTTATTTGGAATTGCGAAGATTGGTAGAGGGGCCTTACTTGGAACTGCCAAAACAAAGGAGAGGAGTCTTACCTGGGACTGTCATGATAGGAAGGGGGATGGGTCGCTCAGACCTGTATAAATGGTTCCACGAGATGGGCTAATTATTTATGCAAATGCTTCATTTGCCAACATATTTGTTGGTCTGGGTGACTAAACAGATAACCAGCCAACATTCAGATCCCTGTCTTCAACCAAGCCTTTTTGCATAATTTAAGAATTGGAATTGTGTTTATAAGGAGGATATTCTTTCATCTCCCTAATACGATTTGAAACTCATTGGTTGACTATATATATATATATATATATATATATATATATATGACTCATCAGTTCAAATAGCTATTGCCAGATATTTGTTCCTGAAAGTTAAAGTTGCCGCCAAATATTGATGAAATCTAATGTAAAAGCATTTCAAGGAAAATATAAAAAGTTGTAACAAAGAAAGAAAACATTGATATTAAATGAACTGGGAAATGTGTAATTTGTTGGTTCTGAATTTATTGTTGCTTCATTTCTTTTAATTATCCATCCAGGCTTCACTAGTTTTTTCACACACTATTTATTTAGAAAGGTTGTTTTTTCTTTCAGAAAACTACACTTCAGAATTTCATCCAACAACAGTATTTTATGCCACTACTTTTAAAAATTATTAGTTGACAACAAGCAGACATGACTACCTCAGATATGCATAAACAATTAATTGACAGGCATTTGATGTAAAGTTCAGTCATCAGTTTCATTTGATCAGGCCCACAAACAAATCTTGAAGGAAATTGGTGGTTGTTGCTAGCATCTTTTGTTCTGAATGTCTGATATGTGCTTTAGTTGAAAAAAATGCATGATGTGAAGGACTGTTGTAATGTTGATAGGACAGACTCGGGCAGTTGTTCAGTTGCAGGGTTTTGACAAGTGCAAGAGATGAGCTTTCACACCACTGTTGTTTTGTGCTGTGTAATTGTAGACTGTTTAAACAATTGGGAAAACATAACGACAAATTAATTGCATGAGATAATTATGGGCACTTGTGTACAGTGTCCAACATGTAATTTTAGCATTTGAGCTAATTTGTCAGTCGTGTCTGGCAGATTGGGCCATTTTAGGATCTCTGATATAAACATCATTCATACTATATGTTTTAGATAGAATATTCATTGTCTAAGTCTGGGTTTCACCAATATAACTTCAGTCTTGGCTAAAGTGTAGAATCTTGTAATATAATTGGATTAAATGTTGAGACCAAAACAAATTTCACCAATCAGAATTTATTGCCCAAGGCTTGAAGCCTTAAGCTGTGTTGATGAAATTTGAGCCAGGTATACAGGTTATGTAGGGTACCATGTTAAAGAGGAGTATGTATACCTGTACTTATTGATTGAGAGGCAGCAGGAGTGACGATACTTTATAACGACTCTGATGCAGGGCCATACCAGGGAATTCAACCATTTTATACATTGTATGTAGAGCTGGAGGGAAAATGTTTTGTATATATTTTTGATATGTGAAGACAAAAATCCAGGGAAATGAGCTAGTGTAAAAAAAGAGAAAAAAAGAGGTATAGCATAAATAATCATTAAAATTGTAGCAATTTGCCCTGGACTACTTTATGAAAAAGATACTTCATTTTAGCATGTGAAAATTTTATCTTGTATTGTAAAAGATAGCCACAATAAATTAACTATAAAAGTTTGTTAGAGTTATTTTATTTTATTCATCCATTTTGATGGGGCATACTACTTGTTTGTTTTAGCTTTGTCTGTCTGTTAACCATTGCCTCTCAAGCCTCGGACTTTGCAAGCCTGCAAGAGAATTGAGGAACTTTGCCCATATATATTCAGACAGTGTGTCATGTCTCAAACTCAGAGGTCAAAGCAAGTGAATAATTCATGGTTGATCCATTCTTGAAAAATCCTTGAAATTTAATGGTTGCCCTGAAAATTCGTTCAGTGAAGAAAATGATTTTGTGCATGGAAATTTCTTGAATTTTTTAAAAAATCTCCTTGAATTTTTCAGGAGAAATGCAAAACATTCAAAAATAGTAAAATCTTTCAGTTTTAAATTCAGAACTGAAATTTTTTTATCTATTGTCCAAAAATAATGAATAAAATGGTATATAATTGAGTGGGTCAAACAACACGAGACAGTTATTTGATGGAGTAGTGCCCATTTACTGTAGTGGCATACTAAATCTTTTCTTTGTTCTTCTGCACTCAATGATGCAGTAACAAAGTAACCTAGGGAAAGAAGGAAAAATACTTTGAAAACTTGTGAAAGACATCTTTTTGAGGCTGTATGAACCATGTAATCTGTCATTTGTTGCTTATGAGACTTGTCTGAAACTTTAAACTAGGGAACAAATTTGTACTGAACCCTCAGTATATAAATGTGAATGGAATGTGCCACTTACTGTAGCCAGGTCCCAAGTGTAAATATCAAGCTTGTAGGTAGGAACAGCATTTGTGACCTACTGCACTATGACATTTTACTGTCTGCTGATTATTTGTACTACTGGAGCCATTTTGCTTAAACTGTACCAATGCATATACATTTGACTAGGTCAAATTCAGTTTTTAGTTCCCTTCAAGGTCAAGATAATAAAAGAAAAATTTAAAATTGTGACCAGTTTTCTGAACTTTTGAACCATCAGAGATATTATCAAACTTTTGAACTACAAGAGATATTGTAATAAAACTTGACCCATATTATCATTACAAGAAGGTATGTCATCTACTATAGCCATCTCCCTTGTTTATGGTCAAATTCATCACCATAAAAATGTCACAAGACTAACCTGTTTGTTTTATGGTACTCTTACGATATCTCTGGCAAATATTGTCCAATGAAACCTATCATACTTGATATTCTACCATGTCAAAATGGGTGGGGGGTCTCATTGCACCAATGGTATGTATTGTTTTCTTACATGCAAGTAAAAGATGAATATGCTTTTACAAAATTTCAATAGCCAGTTCTAAAAAATAGTTATCAATGATAATTAGGATTTCATTTCATCCTTACATGTTTCCCAGTTGGGTTTTACTTTACACTATGGCTGTAGGCTTTCCATTGCCTGGCAGTGTGCTCTACCTAAAGGAAAATTAACTCTTTTCATATGTGCCATGAATGAATGTACAATATGAATGGACATGTCAAGAAATTTATTCAAATTGTCCAGTTTCAAGGGTGTCTTTTCTAATATTCATGTCAGTATTCTGGGTCCCAAGTTGCTTTGATGGATATAGTTGTTACATAACTAGATCATGTCAGGTTTAGTTTCAATATGCTGGTCCAATGATTTCTGTTGAAAAAAAGTTTATTTTGGAATGGGGGTGGGTGGGGTGGCACAAAGAACAATAAACTTGAACTAAATTTTAAATAAGATGAATTCAAATGGATATGCACAATGAACCACTTTACAAGGCAGTCCAATTTGTGCATCCTACTACGAGCACTTGCTGTTTTTCATTACAGGAAGATAATGTCTCTGATTCTTTACAAAAACTTAACATGTTGTCAAGTTACCAAGTGATAGACCTAAGAAGTTTATTCTTAACATGAAATTTACTTGTACCCAAAATAAATTTGTCAGATCTTCCAAAACCTGTCACTTTTAACCAACTGTTGGCTTCTTGCATAATTGGTATGGGCTTGTCAGCTATTGCTGCACTCACAAGCCTAGACCCTACAAACAGCAACATCTTATAAATCAGAGGAAGTCATTAATAGTGGCCAAGAAAAATGTCAAAATGTTGGTAAAAACATAATTTTTACTACACATTTTACATTTAATAATATTTATGTTACCATTATTTCCATTAAGTTTCTGTCTTAAGGGGGTTCGTTGTGGAGCAGAATGAATAATAGACACCAAGAGCATGCTTCAATTTGAAGAGAGTTTCGCTTTACTGAGGTTTCAGTCTTCAAAATTTTCATTGTCTTGTAGATGAAAGCTATTTACAAGGATACACAGCCAGACTTCATTACACCCCTGCTACAACAGCAGGGTGGTCGATTGGATTCACTTTGAGTGTGCATGCATCAGTCTGCTTTTCATTACACCCCTACAACAACAGCAGGGTGGTCAATTGGTTCAACTTTGCCCGTGTGTGCATGCGTCAATGTGATCGTTCCCCTTCCAGGCTGCAAGCCTTATTTCAGTAATACTATTGAGAGCACTTAACACTGTCAGCACATCTTTAAATTAGGATGAAATGCTAGAAACTTGGATTCCAGTACCTACACCTTTTGAGCTTTTGTATTTATACATGTAGTTTGGTTGCTTATTAGTACGAATGTGTTGTGTTTTCAAGTAAAAACTGATTTACTGAAAAGTAAGCATATATTAAGAAATGGTAACTTCTCTCGTCAGTAAGTTGAACAATATTGATTACTTGATAAGCAATAAGTGACAATGAAATCAGCTGTGATGAGTTTGTTTTCATCAAATATAATAGATGCAAAGAGATCTTGTTTAAAAAAATCCAACAGGGAAGAAGTAAACAATAAAGGCAAGACAGATGAATGAAAAGATACTGGAGAAAGAAAAGAATTTAGAGAGAAAAATATTTTGAAAAAGATGACTGCAAAGAGAAAGTTCATTGTATCATACACATGCTGTACTGCACTGTCATCATTACACCAAAGGATTCAAATAGAAACTTCAACTCTTAGTTGTTTAAATAATTCGTATTTAAACGCAATGTTATATTACAATCAATATCACAGCATAGACAAAGATGGCTGGACTGCAACAAAAAAAAAATTAAGTATAGAGCTGGATAAGTTTAGGAATCCTCAACAAGGCTTACAAGAAAAGATAAAGGCAAAAAGGGTATATTCCTTAAAATAAAAAGACAGTTTTTTTTATTATATAAACTGCTCTATTTCAAAAAGGCCAAGACAAAGTTTCCCCCATGAGTTTCCTCTGATGACATGCAGGAGTGCACATCAAGCCAGTTCTACATCACCAGCCATGCATGGACGAACAAAATTTCAGAACTTAAAAGAGTCTGATATCAATAGACATATGATTTTTAATGCTCTAGACTTGTTTAAACAACGCTTCGGCTTATGGTTTAAGCCTCGATAACATTAAGAACAAGTTCAGATGAAATAGCGAACATTCAACAATATTTACAACCTGTTGAACAGAGGATTAACAGGGAGATGGATCCTTTGGAAAGAGACATTGGGAAGATTAAAGATCTCTTGAAGACTAACACTATAATCTCAACTGCAAATATTGCATAAAGAAATAGAAGAAAACAATCAAGGGATTGAATACTAATTAGCGATATTAACACAATAATAATTTCATTTGAAGAACAAGGTACTAGTAACAGCTTAGACTAATATTCTTTCAGAGTTGCAGAAGAATGATCTTCTTTTTGCTCAGTTCGGCTTTCCGTCTCAGACAAATTTTAATATCTCATATGAAACATGAATGTACACATACCGCGGTGCAGAAAAATGTGAATGTATGTATGTAAATTTTGAAAATGGCCAAGAACTTCTAAACACTGACGCATATTGTATTGAATTAGAAATGCATTTTATCATATGGACCGGAAGCCAAGAGAGAAGATAGCATTCTGTTTAATCTTTTATAATAATAATAATAATAATAATAATAATAATAATAATAATAATCTTTATTTAACATGATTTTCTTTTTTCAGCAATTAACATTACATGATATCAGCTAATTTTGCCACAAAAAAAAACAACAAAAAAAAAAAAACAAACAGTTCTAACAAGCTGAGCCGATGCAAAGGGTACTCGAAACCACACATTTAAGCTAGGATTCGAACTGGCGACCCCAGGCAACGAGTCTGACGCTCTAACGGCTACGTTATTGCGATCCTCACATTAATCCCAATCAAACATTACAAATGTGAATGCCAAAGTTAAGTCCATATGTCTTCACCATGCAGGGTTCTATTATTTTTGTTGGCCTTGTTTGATATGAAAGTCAATGAGATGCCATTAATTCAGTGATGACCTTTTCAAGCTGAATGACCACAACATCTTCATGACATGCAAAAATATATTGCTACCTGATTAAGTTTGAATAAGCAAAATTGAACAAGGCATTTCGAATGAAAAACATAAAGGTTGCACTTAGGAGTGGTAATGCAAAAACCCTTGACAATTGGTTATCCAATTTACATTGTATGGGGAAAAGGTTATGAATACCATTAGACTTTCGGATACTAACATATCGTTGTTCACTGTTACCTTTTGTTCTTCCTTGCATTTTCAAGTTTAAGACAACACTTGCAAAACCACTGAAGCGATAGAAATTGGTAACCAAGACTACGAACCGTAATACAGATGTCTAATACTATGTTCTCTCTCGAGACTCCATGATGGTATTTTGACTATCACGCGGTCTTTCTTGGAATTCCGTGTTCATATTTTGACTCTCTAAAGATCTCTCTTCCTGTGGATTGCCGGCAGTCAATCTCTCTTCCATTGGACAACCGGTGCCTTTGCCAACAGCTTCCAGAAAGATTAATATAATTATCTTATTAATTAGAGAAGTAGTGTTAAACTTTGAGGCTGATATGACGCTGATATCTGGTGTTTCTTTGTTCAGTTTCATGCATTGATTTTTTTTTACAAAATTACAATTATTACATTTTGCCATCTCTGCTTATTGCATTAGCAAGACTTCAACTAGCACAAGTGAGATAAGCTGCAAAACGAGCAGGTAAATATAAAGGACTGCTATTGGTGTTGTAGTGAGTAATTAAATTTACATTTATTCTATACAAACATGGACTAACCCCCTATTATATTTTTAATTATCATTGTCATTTCAATAATTTGCTAATTGGCGTATAGTGTCGAATATTTACGTAATGATAATGTAAATTTCATGTGATAGAAAATGATTTTCTCAAATTGGGTCTGATTTAGCGATAACAGAAAACCATTTTCTATTATTAAAAGCCATCCTGTTGCGTTAGAAAATAAGGGAATTTTTAAAATTATTTTCCATGTTTATTTATGATATTGAAGAAGAATGTATTAACAATGGTGTACCTGGTGTTGACGTAGGTATGCTACAACTGTTTATAATTTTATACGCAGATGATCTAGTAATATTTTCTGAGTCAAAACAGGATCTGGAAAAAGGACCAAGTGCTTTGAATAGTACATATTGTGATAAGTCACACCTTAAAGTTAATACAAATGAAACAAAAATTATGATTTTCCGGAAGGGGGAAGGGAAGAATGTCATGTTTTTAATTCTTCTATAAAGGCTTACAGGTAGAGGTTGTTAACAAATTTGTATTACTTGAAATTGTTTTCACAACAGGAGGTTAGTTCCCACTTGCTTAATAAATTTTAAGTACAATTGATAAATATTTATACAAATTTGGAAATGTGCTCTCAAAGGTATAATGTTAAATTTTTGACACACTAATTTCACCAGTTCTTAATTATGGATCAGAAGTATCAGTATTCATTGAAGAAAATGCTGTTGAACGGTTGCACTTAACTTTTTGCAAAAATCTTCTTGGGGTTGTAAAAATCTAACCCAAATGATTCTTTGTATGTTGAATTGGGGAGGACGATAGGTATTACCGCAATTTTAAATACTGGACTAAGATTATCTCCTTAGATAATATTAAATATATATAAGTAATATATAGCCTAATGCTTACTGACACGGAAAGCCATCCTGGAAAGAAAAACTATGCATCGTTAGTCCAGAATTTATTAATTAGTCTGTGTTTGGGTGGAAGAGTGGATAAATAAAGCTGTGCGAACATGAAAGATTTCTTATCTTGATTTAAACAACGGTTATCTGACCAATTTATCCAGAACTGACAATCAAGAATCAGAGAATCTTCAAGAGCTAGATTATGTAGAAATTTGTCACAAAATTTTGGCCATAATTAGTATTTATATATAGTAAGAGCGACAAAATTTAGATAATCCCCTTAAAAAATAAAGATGTCTGCCCGTACTTTGCATGTTGAATCAAGGAGATGGAAGAGACCACATATCACCCCACTAGATCAAAAATTTGTATTTATTGCAACGTGTTGGAAGATGAAATAGTAAGGGAAAACAAGGATTCTGGCTCAAGATCCCTATCCCAGGTCCTAACCACATCCAAACAAATACAATTTCCCACTCCAGGGACCCACTCACCCCGGCCAACAATTTTTTTTCTTCAAAATGATGACAAAGTTTCTGGCTCAATTTTATTTCGTCGATTATTGTATTATTGTTACATAAAATTGATTAGGGAGGATTAAAGGCATTGTTTGAGATTATTTTATTTCTAAAGTTTAGACAAAATTTCATACCCTATCATCACCATACTTTTTTTGATAATTATTTTCATACCTGTTAACTCTCATTAGTAGAATATCTGTTAACATACTGTCAATAATACGAGACTCGCGTATTAAATCGTCCATACCATATTTTATACCTCGCAAATAAGATCGTATCTGATCAAGCAATTTTTTTTATAAGTGATACTTGCTGTTTTGCTGGCATTTTTTTTTTTTGTCTCAAGTCGAGGTTCAATTTATTTTACACGCTGTTGCGAGAGAAACACCAACACCTGATATTATTAACAAAAACGGATTTAATGATGCGCCACTTGCGATTATACTAGAGCTGGTCATTAACAAGGGTAAATATGATATTATCCGAAATATTTTGCTATAGTATTTATAACATGTTTTACGCACCAAAGTTTTTTTTATGATAATATCTTTAATATTGCATTAGTGCGTCAACATATTGTTTTGGAATTTCCTTTGAAATATGACTGAAATCGATGATCTGTTTTTTCATTATACAATATTTGCTTGCAATTTTTATACAATATAAAAAGTTTTAGCACCAACAATCAAATAAAAAAACTCACGGAACTTATTATTGTTAGGATCACCTATAAAATCTCTGTACTCGTTATAAACATCTGACGAAGTATCATTATATCGTTCATCTGTTAATACCTCATTTTTCTTTAACCAACTGTAAGAATCAAATATGTCTTTTACCGTACGTTCATATAAATCTGTTTTATTTACCAAATCACCGTATTCTCTTTCTGTTTCATCAATAAACCCTAATATCCAGCTTATCTGTTCCAACGTAAAATTTTTGAGGACAAGATATTGTCTGATAATTGCGTATGCGACTATGAAATTTGTTATCATTCCTCTTCGAAGTATGTCTCTGTGATGTGATGTGTGATGTGATTATGATTTTTAACGTAGCTTTAACAATTTTTCAGTCATATCGCTACGATGTCTGCAGTGTGACAGTTTATAGTGATGTCTAGCACTGGGGCATCATGCCGCAGACATGTAGCATGATGTCCCACCCAGTCACATTATCCTGACACCAGGCCGACCAGTCCTAACACTAACCTCTTAATGCTGAGCGCCAAGCGAGGCAGCTGTTAGTACCATTTTTGTAAGTCTTTGGTATGACTCGACCGGGGATCAAACCCACGACCTCCCGCATCCGACGCGGACGCTCTAACCACTAGGCCACTGGAGCGGTCAAGTATGTCTCTGTCAATTCTGAGAAAACCAATAACAGAAGCTACTTTTAACATTAAATTTTCGTATGGTTTCGTGAGTATTTGCTCAACTTCATTGTAATAATTTCGTAATGACAATTGTCTAGAGCGATGGAAATGGAAAATCATCTTCATCACTTATGTCGTAGTAAGAATCAATCTTTGCTTCCAACCTTGCTGATTTGACTTCTTCAAAAACTTTTCTCGCTCAACATCACTGAAATTATCGATTTCCTTGTTAAGATTTTTGATTATCTCTAGAGAGTTATTAACAATAGTTGGATCAAATTTAAATCCTCTACGTATCATAATAATATTGAGTTCGAGTACACTTTAATAATTAACGTTGTATCCGCTGTACTAGCAATTTTAACTAGGGTTTCCTTGTCATGGTAGTACACACCGAGATGCTTAAAAATTTCTCGTTTTGAAAATTTCTCTTTAATTTTAATGTTAGATTCCGCTAGTTTGTTGAGACGATCATGATTATCGTTTATTCGTTTTTCTTCCTGCGTTCTTCCACTATAAGCTCGTGCTTTAATTAGATCTGATTGAATTATTGTATCAATATTTTCCTTGCTTATCTCGAGCAATATTTTTTTAGAAGAGTTTCAATTTGTTTTTGTTCTTCTAGACAATCATCAGCATGACAGTATTTGTTTATTATTTCAAAGTTTTCTATTTCTTCTATTAGTTGTGGTCCTCGCATATGCATAACGCCACTAAAATTATTTTCGCTTTCTGATAATTGACTTTCTGGATTGTTCATCCAATTAAGTCCAATATTTTTCATACTATTGATTTTATTAATAGCTTGTGATTTAATGCCAATGTCTGATGGAAAAAGATATATGTTGGGTTTTAAAAATTTATCGTAAAATTCTCTTGCAACGGTTATAATTGCTGGTTCAGACATTATTTTACAATGTTAGATTCAATTTGATCATCGAGTGTGTATATTTGAAATGCTGTCAGTCCTTGAAATGGATTTTCAGCTTCGACAACATAAATTCGAAAATACAAGTACTTGTTAACGGTGTTTTCAGTTGGAATTGTAAAGTATTGTGTTATTGAAATATCCGTGTTTTCTGTATTGTACAATATTATCCAGCTGATATCATCGTTTGATCCATCCAATCGCCAATTATAAATTTTCCCAACACTAGAGTTTAATCGACCACACAGATGAGATTGCCAAATAGCGACTTCAACGGGACATTTGATTTTGATCCAAAAATATCTATTTTCTGCGTTAGTCGTCCATTCTTGTCTATCAGAGAAAGCGTAATAAGGATAATTTTCAGGATAATGTGTTGATGCGCTTACCTCAAACCCAACTCGGTTATCAGTTGCCTTAAAAAGTGTTGGAATATATCCAACATTGTTTTTGGTTCTTTTTATACCACCACTAAATATAATATCAATTTACGCCTTATTTGTCAGATCATTAGGGTTAACTGTAACATATGTCGTCGTTATTTTATTGTTTCTCATTTTTATGTTACCTGACATTGGTCCACCGGATTGTCTCAAATGCGAGGCGAGTGCTCCTTTTAAATGAGCGTAACTGATAACATCGGTATCATCGGCTGGTGGTAAATTTATTGGTAATCCAGTTATTTTTGAGTTATTACTCATTACAAGGTGACCTGTCATTATATCGCCGCTCTTATTAAGCTTGCTATCGTCAACGGATTTTAGTTGCGCATAGCTCAGCGCTTGTGTACTATCAACATTTGTTGGTGGATATACGGTTTCCAACCCAATAATTATTTTACTCGACATATTAATATTACCTGTAACCGTTCCACCGGTTTTATCAAGCTTGTTATTATCCACATACTTCAACTGTAAATAACTCACCGCTTGGGTTTGAGTTAAGTTTGCTGGCGGATACGCGGTTTCCAAATTATTTTTTTTTCTGACATATCCAAGTTACCGCTTAAAATTCCTCCTGTCAGTGATAGTTTGTTATTATCGATCGTTTTTAGTTGTGAGTAACTTACCGCTTGAGTAAGATCGACCTTTGGTGGCGGATAATCTACTTCTAAACCAAGTACTTGTTGATTAGACATAAATAAATTACCTGTCGTTGTGTCGCCAGTTTTTTTTTTACTAATGATGACGTATCAGTTATTATTGGTTCGTCTCCTGTAAGTGCTGTTCCAAACTTTGCATAATAACTCATATTATATAAATTATATAACACAAAGTTATATAACAACAATGGCGAAGTCAACGTTATTAAATTTTGACACCGAACGACTATTCAAACATAAAGATAATAACGAACTTCCAGATTGTCATTATCTTATTGTTGTTCGTAGAGGATCTGGTAAAACAAATCTATTATTAAATCTCTTACTCAACGATAACTTTAAAGGAGACCAGAAATCAATGGAAATATAGAATAATAATAAAAGCACTATAGAGGAAAGCCTTATTCTGAAGTATTATTTGCGACCATAATGCCAATATTTAAATATTGGCATATCTTCAAGGAGCTGAATTTCCGTGACCTCGTATGCAAAATTTCCGCGCCTATTCGGTTACTTTCGTGATGTGACGTCATAGTAGCGACTCCAACATCCCGACTGGCAGTTGCCAGCGTAAAAGACAATGCCGTTTTGCGTTGCTTACTGGTGTAATGGCACATTAAGAAAAGGACGTGGGCATTTTTTTTTTTTCTTTTCCAAAAGATGAAGACATAAAGAAAGTATGGATATATTGTTGCAAGCGAGTCGATTTAAAACTCTATACAGCACTCCGTGTTGATTATATTTCTCAAAGGAATGTTACGAGAGGGATCCTGAAAAAATGGCAGCTATAGGATACGCAAATGCTAGGCCTAGACTAAAAGTTGGCGCTGTTCCATACATACCGCTTGATATTTTAAATCCTGGGAAAAGTGTTAAACGTGTGAGTTACGAAAATAGGTAGAAGGCCGAGTAAGTGACCACAAAATGCAACAATCAATTCACAGATCTTTTATCTACACCAACAGTGCTAAAAAAAATTCGATAGCCCGACACCCGGGGTCCTTCTAATTTTAGTTCGGGCTCATCCTGTATTCAAAGTGAGGTGCCCGT